>PVJD01011101.1:0-48707 GCA_004026545.1 Mormoops blainvillei | reverse complement strand
AATGTGTTCTCCCAATCTGTAGGTTGACTTTTTACTTTGTTGATGGTTTTCTTTGCTGTGCAAAAACTTTTTAGTTCGATGCAGTCCCATTTGTTTATTTCTTCATTTGTTTCCCTTGCCTGGGGAGATATATCTGATAAAAAGTTCCTATGAGCAATATCTGAGATTTTGCTGCCTGTGTTTTCTTCTAGGGTTTTTACGATTTTTCGGTCTAACATTTAAGTCTTTGATCCATTTTGAACTTAATCTTGCGTGTGGTGTGAGAAGGCGGCCGTTTCATTTCTCTGCACATATCTGTCCAATTTTCCCAGCACAGTTTATCGACTAAACTATCTTTAGCCCATTGGACGTGCTTGCTTCCTCTGTCAGAGATTAATTGACTATAAAGCCGCGGGCTCGTTTCTGGGCTCTCCGTTCTGGCGCATCGCTCTGTGTCTGTTTTTATGCCAGTACCAGGCTGTTTTGGTTACTATGATCTTGTAGTGTAATTTGACATTAGGGAGCGTCATTCCTCCAACTCTGCTCTTTTTTAGGGTCGTTGTTGCTGTGTGGGGCCTTCGGCTCCATGTACATTATTGAAATATTGGTTCTAGTTCTGTGGAATACATCGTTGGACTCTTAATAGGAATTGCATCGAATCTATAGATTGCTTTGGCTAGCATGGGCATCTTAATGATGTTAATTCTTCCTATCCGTGAATGGCATGTGCTTTCCATTGCTTGTACAGGTGGCTGGTTGGGAGCACAGCTTGGGAAGGGGGAGGCGGAGGGCTGACCTGGATGTCCTTGGGTAGATCATTCATTCCAAACACCTTCCCCCAACCTCTCCTCCAGAGGAAACGGAGATACTGGACCCTTAACCCCACCTAGGGGAAGGCAGAAAGACTGCTTCTGGCCTCCCTGGGGGAAACTCTTCAGCGTGCAGTCACACGGCTTTGCCCAGACACTGAAGGCCGGCTCACCTGCCCTTTTGTGGGCCATCCCTGGAAACACTAATGAGGTTCCCCCAGAGTCCAGGTGTGAGCGGGGGCCCGGGCAGGGCCAGGCTGGCTGGCATTGCGGGAGACCGAGGACTCCCGGCCACTCATCCTTTGCCCCAAACTGAACAAGCTGGGTTCCAGGAGCAAAGAGGCCTTGCAAACGCTACTTTAGTTTTGCTAGACACGAATGTAGTTTCTGAGAAGTGTGCAATTTTAGGGAAATAATTAAATGGATCCTAACACCAGATTTCTTGTCTACGTGCCATTTTCTCTGCTCTTGAAATTAAAAAAAAAAATGCAGCAAAGAGGAAGCTGGTATTATCAAGGGAAGCCCTGAAATAACGCCTCTTTGAGGCTTAAAAAATCCTCTGTACAATGTCCTTTGTGTAACAATGTAACAATGCGGAAGCCCCTGTGCAGAGACCCCCAGGGGAACTGGTGACCTGTCCGAGCTCGGTTTAGAAGAGGACACTTTCACTCAAGCCCGCGAGCTGTCTTGTCCAAGGGAGCTTAGAGGGAGTTTAGAGGGCTCCGAAGCATGGGAGAGCCTTGGCGTGGTTTGGGCACAGGCTCGCTGGAATTTGTAAGTTAGACAAGTAGCCGATCAGTGGTCTTACCTTTGGGATTCTGATACAAGAGCAGCTATCACTGTAGTGCGACTGGGGACCCCTGGGGACCGACGGGGTCGCTGTTACAACGTCTGCTTAGATGCCGTGTTTGATTCGTAATCAGTGGGTGGATACAGCCCCTCCGCCTCGCCAGCGAGGGTCCGGCTCAGGTGCCAGTTGTGGCTCCCATTTCGTTTCTCATTATGCGGGGTGGGGGGGGGGGCGCTCTTTGAGGTTATTTTGGGTTTCCTGTCTGTAAAACAGGTGGGAAGGGAGATCTTGTCTGCCATTGAAGACACTTCTGCATCCTCACAGTCTGCAAGTTAGTGAAAGACCATAAATTCCAAGTTTATAAAAGACTCGCTGTGCTTGTGACCATTTGGTTAAATATTCCGGGAGATGTGTATCCATCTTCTATATGGTTTATAAAGTTGTTGGTTCTGTCTTTGGTTAAGTGGATCATTTCAACTGCTGAAGCTTGTCTGGGGAGCTGCTACTTTACCAGTCGGTAACTGGGCCCACGTGCTTCCTTAGAGGGATGTCTTGTTAAGACTCGAGAAGCTGCTTTGCTGAGTTATGTTACCAGCTTTGTCCCTTTAGGCAACTGGGTTGGCCACCCCCAGACCGGATGGTCTGAGCCATATAGGTCTTCTCTTCAGGCCGAGTCATTCCAGCTCACAATGGAGGAGCCTGGAAGCGAGAAGCCCCGTGATCACAGGGGACAAAGCGTGGGTGGACGAGAGCATGGGGAGGGGAAGACTCAGGACTCCCTGGGCAAGGCTGTCACAGAAGGAGGGGCTGTCACATGGATCTCAGGGGCCTTCCTGAAGCTGAGTTTGGGATGCGGACTCTCGTGACGTGAAAGTGGTTGATCGGTGGAGCGCTCAGAGAGCTCTGTGGGGAGGGAGTACACAGAAACGGGCAGAGGCAAAACTCAGCCCTTTCCGCTGAGGCCTGACCTCAGCCTGGTCCCGTGGGGGAGGTGCCCGGCGCCCGGCACTGCACAGGGCCCCGCCCACCACAAGCAATTCTCTGGCCCCAACTGTCAGTAGTCCTGAAGTAGAAAGGCCCTGGGTTAGTGAGTTTGTCTAAAGGGTCGATACTGCCTTTCAGTCAATAGTATCAGAGAAAAGTTAATTTTAAAAAATCACCTATATTTCCACCACCGTAAGGGATCGTTGGCATGGCACAGGTAGCGCAGTGCAGGGCAAAATAAGGGCTTTGGAGTCAGATGGCCCTGGGTTCAAATTCTCTGGCAGCTACGTGATAACCAAGAGGCCTCGCCAAGTTATCTCGCTTCCCTAGTCTCCGATTTCCCCATTTATGAAGCTCTGACAACCCCCATCTCGGACTTCAGCTGGAGGGTTCGAGCAGGCCCACTGTTTCATGTGCCGTGCACATAGTAGGTGTTCAAATATTATTTGCCAGTTGTGGCCACAGGCATATGTGGCTTTAATAAAACTGTCTTCACAACACTGATGCAATTTTTTAATGCTACTTTGTTACTTAGCAGTATGAAATACGCTCTTAGGGAGAGTAAACTCCATTTGCAATTGCTTTGTCCTATCCCAACAACTGGATAATCAAAGTTTACTTGACAAATCCTCTCTTTTTATTGTAATGAACAACCCTGTGCAGACAGCTTTCCCACGTGGGCATCCTGCCCCTCGGGTACAGTCTCTGTGAGGGGCGGGGATTGCCGGGCTAGCCATCGCCATGGTCTCGGGAGTTTTCGGACACAGCGTGGAGACGGAGCCAGAAAGCAGGGCTAGAAGCGCCAGCGAGGAGTCAGGACCAGCGGCGACCTGGGATCTTGCAGAAGAGGGGCCCTCCTCCACCGTGTCCGGAAGGCGCGCTTCCTCAAGTTCAGTCAAGTTAACATGGACACGATATTTAATCTATTATGCCGCCTTCATTCCAAGTCTGTGAGCTGACCCGATAATGTCGGTCACAGCAGTTTTCCTCTCCAGGACCTTGTCCAGGGGCAGGTACTGCATTTGGTTGTCGGTTCTTGCCAGCCCTGGCTTTAAAAGTTTGAGCGACGACCCTGTCGGCTGGTGCCTGCCTCACTCATGTCCTGATAACCGTCTCCGCGGCGCTCTGTGGGCCAAAGACCTGGCTGCCAGCACACCCGGATGGCTGTGGTGGTGACTGTGCCACCTAACCGACAGAAGGTAGGCACTGCCCCCGGCCTCTGCCGTTCGGGAACCCTGTGACTTCTTTTGCAGTGCGTCGACATTCCCCCTGTCATCCAGCCCTGGCGGACAGCCACAAACTCCTCGGGGACACAGGGCTTCTCTTGCCAGCTCCCACCTCGCTGCTGGGGGGCTGGGGTGTGTCCCGCCCATTTCCCAAATGCAGGGGGCCGGTGTGTCTCCCACGCCGGCGTCGCATGTCTGCTCCGGCCTGTCCGCCTCTGAGCCTCAGGTCCTGCCTCCAGCGCCTGCCGTGACTTTTCCATTTCACTCCTCCGAGGTGCCCAGAGCCATCCTGTCAGTCTGTGCGTCCTCGCTGGGAGTGAGATCCTGTACCGTGAGTGGGTGCTCTGTGCCTATCGATTCTCCTCACCCACCTTCCTGGTGAGACAGAGAGACCTGGTCAGGTCACTGGGGAGGGGTAGGGAGGGGCCGTAGGAGGAGGTTGCCGCAGGCAGTGGTTGGGATGGGATTGGCTGAGAAGCTGTCCTAGAAGCCAAACAGTCTAGGATGGGGTTGGCTAGGAAGCTGAGCACCTCCAGAATGCGTGGAATTATGGGCCAGAAGACTTGAAATAAAAGAAGGGCCCTTGGGCTCTCCGGCTCTCCGGCTCTCCTCCGCCCTCCTCCCCGGGGATGCCTGGGGGATCGAGCCGCAGCTGTCTGCGACTCCCAGTGGATGGTGTTTTGGATGGGGAGGAACTCCGGGCACAGCCTAGGGTCAGGCCGGCCTGGCAGAGGGCGGTGGGTTATCCTTCTCCGGGTGTCCTAGAGGGGAGGACTTCTGAGGCAGAAGCCTGCCATTCTTCCAAAGTTGTGTGGCTTTCGTATTTTATGTTGTTTTACTTTATAAACTAACCCTATAGAAATAAGATAATTAAAACTAACAGGGGGAAAAAATGATAGGAGAGCTCAGGTGTCAGAGTTGAGCCTTAATTGATAGGCTTAAGTGATTAAAGCTGTAACTAAAGAGTTAGCGTTTAGCCTTAATTGATAGGATTAAGCGACTAATGCGTGTGGAAAGCTGTTATTCCAAAATTGTGAAGCTTTCGGGTAAAGGCTCCTTCCCTTTGTTTATCACCAAAGCTTTGCCTCCAGGATTTTGCCTAGAGGGGGGCGGCCGGCAGCAGAGCCCCAGTTGCTGTTCAGTAATATTCGGGCTAGACCCTCGGCATCCTCCAGCTCTGGAATGTTCTCCTGGTTCCTGCCCGGACAAGCCCCTCAGATGTGGAGCCTGTCCTCTCCCGGCAGACCCAGCAGAGGTACGCTGCGGTAAGCTGTGTGACGCTGTGACCTCAGCCTGGGTGTTGGCCTGGTGGCCCTCAGGGCAGGTAAGAGTCCCTATCTTCTGCAACGTAGAGACTCCTGCGCCCCACTGGGCCACGGGGTGGCATGGGACAAGTCTGGCAGCCCAGAGGTTTTGAGCGATTTTGGGACTGAAGATTTCCAAGTGCGCCTGCCAGACCTTCCCCCTCTCGTATCGCAGCGCAGGCTCCCGTCCCTCCTGAGCTGCAACCAGGCCCTGGTGCAAAGGCCCTCCCAGGCTGGGAAAGAAAACCCCCGGGGGGCTTGGCTGCTCCAGTCCCCAAGTCCCATGCACGGCCCCCAGCTTCCATCCCTGTGGTGGCCCGAGAAGAGGGTCTGTCTGCACAGATTTAGGAAGTGCTTGACTTAGCTTTTGTGTAGGAAATACAAAAGATAATGATTTTATGGCTTCGTATTGTTGGATTTAAGACATTTTGTGTTTGTAAACAGCCTATGTCTGAATTTGTTATAAAGCAGACTCTCGATCGATGACGATTGAATCCATTATGGCTTTAAGAATCAAACTGGGAATGGGTTGGGGTGACGAGTGTCCTTTTCTCTAAGCTCTGTCCGTCTGATTCGGAGAGTTACCGCATCATGACTGTGGCCTGGACCGGCCTCGGCTCAGAAGTGTGTGAGCAGGGATACACTCCCTTCTCCCCATTATCTCCCTCGGTCAAATCCTCCTTCCCGTTCACTGTACCAACCTGAGGCAGATCTATGACTTTCAGGCCACTTTGGGTTATGAAAATGTCCAGTCTGATCCAGTTTACAGCGTGCACTTCCTTCCCATTAAAGCCTGTGTCCCTGCAGCCTATAAACCCAACCCCTGCCCTGAGGGGTCTGGGGTGAGACCCGCATTGGACTGACGCCTCCCTACCTCTTCCCCTGTCTCTGCTGGCTCCACGTCTCAGGGGCCCGGACAGAGGGAGGACAGGAGCGGAAGGACCACGGTCCCTTCTTCAGAGACCATGCCACCATGGCCCCCTCCCGCCTGTCTCATTTTGGTCAGACACACAGACGCTGCCTCCCGACCTGAGCATTTGCGAGGCTATCTTGAGACCATTCTGGAGCCTCCTCACGGAATGTTCCCCCGGCCACAGAGGTTCTGTTCTGTCTCAATCTCTCCCACGTGCCTCTCAGCTCCCGTCTCTGGCCACATGCCCTCTCTTCTTCTTGGTCAGGTTTCCTTGCTCTGCAAACAGCCATCATGAGCGGGCACCAGCATAGAGCTCAGGCGCCTCCCTGCTCTGCGGTTTCTGTCGGCGCACGGGGCCCCGGGCTGCCTCTCAGCACCCTCTCTCCGCCCTGGCACCCTGGGCTTTCCTCGGATTTAAACGGACCCAGGCGGCAGAGCTGGGGAGGGCGGTTAGATCAGAGACTGTGCCGAGCCCTTGCATCTGTTTCCTGGGGCCGCTATGACGAAGGACCACCCGCCGGGTTGATTAAACGAGAGAAATCTATTCTCACGGAGTTCTGGAGGCTGGAAGTCCAAATGCAAGTGCCACAGGGTTGGTTCCTTATAGGCTGTGAGGGACGATCTATCCCATACCCCTCCGGGACCTTCTAGGGTCCATGCCGCCTGGCGGTCTGGCATCCTTGGGCTTCAGCTGAGTCAGCCCAGCCCTCTGTCCTCACCTGGCGCTCTCCCTGCATCTCCACATCCTCCTCTTCCCTCTGTGCGCGTCTCTGCATCCAAGATTTCCCTTTTTGAAAATGCAGACCCCAGGCACATTGCATTGGGGCTTGTCCTCGTGGCCTCATTTGAACCAGATTACCTTGCAAGGACCCTATTTCTGAATCAGGTCCCATTCTGAGGTTCCGGGGCGAGGGTTTCCACATGTCCTTTGTAGGGGACAAAGCCCCGTGACACTGGATCATTCTGCCTCCAGAGCTCCTGCCTTTCTGAGGTCCAAACGAGGTGCGAGCTAAGGGTGAGGAGTCCTACGAGGGGGAGGGTGGGCCGAGGGTTGGGCGGTCCTAACGCGGGAGGTGACACTAAGCAAGGGCTCCGTGAGCAGCGCGGGGGCCCTGCCAGAGCCCAGGAGGGCATCTGCTCATCTCTTCCCAACAGCCAGGCAGCCTCTTCCGGGAAAACTGCAAAAAGTTCCCCAGTTTTCACTGCCTTCCCGTGGGTCTCTTTAGCCCCCGTGACTGTGGGACCTCTCCGTTCCTCAGAAGTGCCCCTCCCACCGGCGCCTTGGGAAAGAGGGTGGTGGGCATTTGGGGCAAAGAGCCTCTGGTCGCACTCAATCCCGACGCATAATTTTTCTTCAGTGAAATAAAACGGAAAGCCTTCATGAGCTTTCGCTTCCCCCTGCCCCGGCCCCCGCTTCAGTGTTTCCTGTATAAATCCGTTTCCATGCTTGTGAGAATGGCTGGAGGGCTATGGGGCAGTTTCTACTTCTGCGCGAGACAGAGATGCATGAGGGCGCCCTGGGGAACGGGCGCCGTCTTCGCCTGACGCCGTCCATCACGCACGCTCCGTGAAGGACGACCAGGCAGGAAGCCCCCGAGCCAGCTTAGCTCCCGCGGGTAACTTGGTTGTATTTTTCAGAAAGGTGACAGGTCCTCTGGCTCAGAAACCCTGCTTTTCTGCTGAGGCCGTTCATCTAAGGTCCATTCGTTCATCCACCCGGGAGTGCTGTGGCAGGGGCGTGGTGAGCAGGTGTACGGCGGCACCAGGTGAGCACAAGGCTGGCAGCCTCCAGGGGCCTCTGTCCGCGGCCTTTCCTGGTGGAGGGGCACCGGTGAGTAAGTGAGGTAATGTGTGGGGACGCCTGGCTCATGGTAGGCACCCGGTCTGTCTCCCACCCCCTTCCCCTGCCTCACCCTGGGGTTTCCCCCCTTAGCTCTGTCGCTGGGTAGCTCTGCGACCTCGAACAAATTATGTGCCACCTCTGAGTGTTAGTTTTCTACGACGTAAAGACGAGGAATTATGGGAAGGGTCTCCACCTGCACACTGTTCTACTCAGTATTATACGGGTCAAAGCTCACCGCACCCCATTTTCCACTGTAAGAGTCAATGGAAAATCAGGGAGAGAAAATGAACGGTGGAGAAGACTCGCAAGCTTTCCCCGCGTTTGGGTGAAAGTGCAGAGAAAATAGCCCAGAGGTTCCTAGGTGGCTTCTGTCCCTCCACTTCCTCCTGCTCGCTGGCCTCCAGTCACCCAGGGCTGTCCTCACGCTAACGGCTCCCGAACCTCCCTCCCCAGTCGACGCCACTTCTCCCGAACGCTGTCTGTCTGTGGGACCCGCCTGCCCTTGTAGTCACCTTCAAAGATTGCGACCTACAAGTCAGGGCGTTCGAGCCCGAACTCAGCCCAGACCACAGCCCACTCCAAGCGCATGTTTCCTACCTCACGACTGCCCCGCTCTTAGTCAAGTCAGACACGCCCTATCTGGATGTCTTCAACTGACTTCCCAGCACCCGATCTGTCACCACGTCCCTCACTCTGTGTCATGATTAGGTGCCTCACTCCCACCTCCCAAGCCGCTGTCCTAGGACAGGGTCTGAGATAGAAAGTCACAGCTCAGTGGTCTGGACATGGCCCCGTCATGCTTTCTCACAACCAGTGCCCACCCTGAGCGTCACCTGTCACCCAGCCTCACATCTGCAGCACCTCATGCCACCCTCCTACCACCCGATGGGAGCGGCCACAGCCTCCGGATCAGACAGAGCCCCTCTTCTGCCAAGGCTCCTCCCCCTCCCTGCTCTGCGTCCTGGAGTGGCTGCTGGCTGCTATGGCGACAGGCTGACATCTGGAAGGAGCTCAAGGGATGACTTTTTGCGCCTTCAGAGGACTAGTACCAGGGCTCTGCCTCCCAGGAGCCCAAGGTGTGGCCTGCCCCCTCCCAGCCTCCACCCCACCATCCCTCGGGAACAGTGCTGGGCCTGCCTGGAAGGGAATAGAACGCGGTGCCCGTACTTGATGGTCTGCAACTTGCGGGGGGAAGAGGCTGGAGATGAACTCAGATGCACGGGGTACCCGTTTGGGCCAGGATTTTCCTGCATCCTTCAGATCCCCGGTTTTCACTTCCCACTGAGCATCCCTGAGATGGGGTTGACTGTTTGTCTCCACGTCCGCCGATAAAGGAACGGAGGCTCGAAACCCCTCATCCTCTTGCTAAGTTGCAGACGCACGCCCAGCCCCCAGATTTTCTGACTCAGAGTTGACATGAAGACTGTTCTTGAACATCCATCTTCTGTACAGTAAGCACATCTCTAGAATTTACTCCTCTTATTCATTGACACTTCATACCCATTGACCAGCAACTCCCACTTCCCCTACCCCAGGGGGTACTTTCTGCTGCTTCAGTTTGGCTGTTTTAGATTCCTCTGGAATTCCCTTAGATGCCTGAAGGATGTGTCCTCCTGTGACTGGCTATGTCACTCGGCACCGTGTCTTCAAGGTCCAGCCACGTTGTCACAAATGGCAGGATGTCCTTTGTATGGCTGAACATGGCTCCGTTGTATGTACGTACCACATTTTTTTCAATCCACGCATTTGCCCACGGACGTTTAGCTGGTTTCTGCACGTTGGCAACTGTGAGGAATGCTGCCGTGAGCAGGGGAGGGCAGACGTCCCGCTGAGTTCCTAATTTCAATAATTTTGGATAAATACCCAGAAGTGAGGTTGCTGGATCAAGTGGTAGTTCTATTTTTAAATTTTTGAGTTGCCCCCGCACTGTTTTCCACAGCTGCACCATCTGACATGCCCACAATGCTGTGCCAGGCTTCCGGTGTCTCCACGGCCCCGCGGACACCAGACATCTTTTTTTTTTTTTTTTAATAGTAGCCATCTAACTGGTGTGAGATCAGATCTCACTGTGGTTGTGATTTGCACGTCCTTGATGATTAGCGATGTTGAGCATCTTTTCATGTGTCGGTTGGCCATCGGTGCCTTTGGAGAAGTGTCTGCTCAAGACTTTCGCCCATTTTTAAATGCATTATTGTGATTCCTGCGGTGGAGTTGCGGCAGTTCCTCAGATGTTCTGGATATTAACCCCTTATCAGGGGCGTGGTTGCCAGAGATTTCCTCCCAGTCTGTGGATGGACTTTCCACTTTGTCGGCGTGTCCTTGGCAGAGCAGGAGCCTTTCCGGTTGCCGGAGTCCCTGGGGCCCCACTTGCCTAGAATTGCTGCTGTTTCCGGAGTTTCGGTGTCATATTCAAGAAGTCATCACCAACACCAATGTCGCGAAGACTTTCCCCTATGTTTTCTTCTAAGCATTTGATAATTTCAGGCCTTACATTTGCACCTTTAACCCGTTTTGAGTTGATTTTGGTGCACGGTCTAAGATAAGGTTCTAACTTCATTCAGCCGCATGTGGATCTTCACTTCCTCCATGCCGTTTGTCAGTGAGGCCGTCTTTCCCCACTGAGGGTCCTGGACGCCCTTGTTCAAGGTCAGCTGACCACGTGTGTGGGGGTTTATTTTGGGACTCTCTTCTCTTCCATCGGTCTATATGTTTGTCTTCAGGCCAGTGGGTTACTGTTTTAATTACCATAGCTTTGCAATGTATTTGGAAATCAGTCAGTGTGACATCTTGAGCTTTATTCTTCTTTATCAAGGTTGTTTTCGTTGGTTCGGACCCTTCACGGTCCCATGTGAATTTTGGGATTGGATTGCCCCGAATCGGTAGATTACTTTGGGCAGTATGGCTATTTTAACAATATGAAGTCTTTAGTCCATGCACACAGGGTGTCTTCGCATTTATTTGTATTTAATTTGCCCTCGTCTTCGGAGATTCATCCCTTTCCCCATTTGGCTCCTTTGCTCTCTCGCGCCTGCTCTCTAAAATTGTTCTCCCCAACCAAAGCGAACTTTGCCCTGGAAACTCAGACGAACGCAATCTGACCACGTTCTCCCTGATTGCAGTGGTGCTGCACATCCCTTCATGTGCTTCTTTGCCATCTGTCTGTTCTCTTTGGTGAAATGTTTTTTCATGCCTTTGGCCTGTTTTCTAATTGAATTGTCTGTTTTTCCTGTTGCGTTTTGAGAATTCTTTATAGACTCTAGATACAAATCTTTTGTCTGATACATAGTTGGCAAATATTTTCTCTCAGTGCTGTAGTTTGTCTTTTTTCAGGAAGTCCTTTTGCGGAGGAGGAGTTTTTAATTTTGTTCTGTATCATTTTTCCTTTTCTAGATTCTGCCTTTGATGTCATATCTAAATGTTCCTCACTAGCCACCTCCCCAAGGAGGGGCACCTCACCACCGAATGTGAAGAAGTCCAGGGACCCCACGTGGTCGCCGCAGACACCAGGGGGGTCCTTATCGCACAATGGGGGTCAAAGTCCTGGCTCCCCATTTGACCTCTGACTCCCCTGGTGGGGAGTCAGGGTAAGGGAGGGAGGTGGGAGTCTGGGTTCTCCGTTTGGTCTTTGCTGGTGGTTGTGGAGGTGAAGACCACAGTTCTTTCTTCTGTTCCCCCTCCAGGATAGAGCCATTGCTGCCTAAAAACCTCCCACTCGGCTAGACTGGCCTTGTCTGGTGCTTCAGCTAGGGAGAGTGGCCGCATTGGGCTTTTGGTGGCTTCTACTCATTGGCATTTCGAGGCTGACATTTTTCTAGGACCCAGTCTAGGGTTTCTGGAGCAAAAAGGAAACCGGTTGTTCCTTGGGCCCCGGCATCCCCAGCCAACCTCCCTCTGTTGTTTTATTTATGACACTCAGGGCTTTCTGTTGTACCGAGAGAGGCAGAGGGAAAAAAACACATCCTTCCATCTTCCCAGAAGCGGAAGGTGATCAAAGAAGCCTGACATACAAACTGCTCAGGATACACGATGGACTGGAGAAAAACGCCGCTGAAGACACATCCTTTCTTAAAGCCGCTTTGCCAGGCAATATAGCCATCTGCTAAGAGCCCTGGGCTTTGACTTTGAACTTCCTGGGTTTAAGCCGGCACCCCGCCGCTCCTTGCTGTGTTTCCTGGGCCTGGCTGTCCAGCCTCTCTGCCTCACGCTCCTTGGCTATCCCCCGGGGAAACGAGCAGTAGCCCTCCCACAGGGTAGGATCGAAGGATGGACTCAGACGATGCATGTCAATCAAGCAAAGTAAAATAGACAGTCCAGCCTCTGGCAAGGCAATTCATAAATATTAATCATTTTTACTGAAACGAAGATGCTCTGCAGCACATCACGGGTACCTGGAGGCTGACCATCCGATGGCCAGGGCCTCCCCAGTTGTCCGTCTGTGTTCTTCTGGACTATCTGACTTTCTACCCGTTCCTTCCTCTCTCCTTCCTCCCGTTCCCACAAGCTAGCTGAGGACCGGCTGTGTGGGGCCCAGGAGAGAAACAAGTGGGGTGCCCTCTGTGCCCTGAGACCAGAGGTCTGCAGGGGCAACAGAAGTGTGGCCAGGTCATGGTGGCCAAGAACTCCATCCAGGGCCTCCACCAGGTGCAGACGTTGGGACTGCACATCCCGAATGGCTGTTTGTGCTGGATTTAGTCATCCGTTTTCAGGGGGACTTTGAGAACAAACCCCTCTGGCCCCGGCCACATAGTTTAGTTGGTTAGAGCATCATCCCGATATGCCAAGGTTGTGGGTTTGATCCCTGGTTAGGGCACATATAAGAGGCAACAAATGAATGGATCAATAAGTGGAACAACAAATTGACGTCTCTCTTTCCCTCTTTAAAAAATCAATTAAAAAAAACAAAAAAAGAATAAACCCTCCCTAACGAGCAGCGGTAATGTTTGCCATCAAGCCCGGAAGCACATGGCACTGACCCCACAGGAGCTGCTGAGGGTGTGGGGAAGAGGGGAGGGTTTCTTCATGGGTCGAATCCAGTCATCTGACAGCCAGAGCTGCCATCCAGCTGGGGGTGTGGTCACAGAGTCCGTGAGCTTCTGTCCATTAGATACTGGAGGCACCTGCAGCCGGTGGCGGATTTGGGAGTTTGGCTTTGAACCGAACAGAGCAGAACCCAAACCAAAGGCGCTTTGCTAAGAGCTGGGCCGCACATCAGAGCCCAGCAGAGAGAGGGCGGAGCCTGGCAGCCAGGCCCCGCCTTGCTTGGCAGCCCAGCTGCTGGCCGAGGGCTCCTTGTCCCCTGCTTTCAGGACCTCAGGCTGCTCAGTCCTGCTGGCTTCCAATAACTAAAATGTGTCGTGTGTGTTAAACAATTACATATATAATACAAAGTCTATCCAGAAGATGTCCAACCATGTAACATGAAAAACAGAGACATTTATTGAAGAAGGTACACGATTCAAGAAATGTTGTACATAGGACAATGATGCCTCAGTCCCCTTCAAAGTAAGCACCCTGGGACCTCACACAGTTCTCCCAGTCGCCATCAGCTGCCCCATCATGTTTTCCTGAATCTCATCGACGGTCTGAAATTGCTTCCCTTTCCAAGGTGATTTTAGTTTTGGGAAAAGCCAGAAGTCATAGGGCGCCAAATCTGGGCTGCAGGGGGACTGAGTCACCTGGGTGATTTGATGTCTCACCAAAAAACTCTGCACAAGACGTGTTGCATGAGCGGGTGCATTGCTGTGATGAAGCTGCCAATTACAAGTCGCCCATAGCTGCGGCCTCCTGAGTCATCCAGATAGATTCCCTTGGAGGAATGTTCAAGCTTAATGCAAAATTCGATGTAGACTTGTTGCTCTACTCGCTCAGTCATTTTGAATGCGACGGCCACACAGTACACATGCTCACTCAACGGTGTCTACTGCCCCCACTGACTAGTACAGTGAAGTCGTCATTGTTCACGTATGTGAATTCCAGTCCATTCTCCTTGGCTGCCAGGTTATAGTGATGTCAAGTAAACCGTTCTCATTATATTAAAAATGGCCGGACTTTTTCCGACAGACCTCATATCTACGTTCAAATAAAATATGTATTCATTTTTCTAATTGTTTAAAGTGCCAAGTACACTTACCCCCTTTTCCTCTGTCCCGGTCGTAAGTGGAAGTGTTCTTTATTTTTCCCGATCCACCTTAAAACCTAAACGCTGCTGAGCCGACTGAAGTCCCTACCTCGCAGAGCGCATCACTAATAGAATGAAACTGTGTTGAGCGTGTTTGCCCTGTTGTTGGACTGAGAGATTGTTCTCAGGAGCTTTTCTGCTTGACACAAAAGCCTGTCCTTTTGTCTTGGGGACAATAACATCTCCAGTGCCGTCAGGATAATGGCAGGGAGGGCCAGGCAGGGCTTAGTCTTGGGGGCTTTTACCCCACAGCAAATTTGCTGTAAGGCTGCAAAGGGTTTATGAGTTCAGGAGACCTCACCAGAAGAGCCCTTCGGAGCTTCCATCATCACCTCCCAGAGGCTCGGGGAGGCACTAAAGTGGAGCGAGTCGGAATAAAGTGGGATGTGGCAAGAGCAGGGGCCACGGGCGTCCTGGCCCCAGGGCCGAGTTTAAAGGACGTGCGATTTAGCACGACTGGCCACGTCCACCTGGGACGCCACGTTCCCTTCTGTGGGAATAAGATTTGGGTAAGACGATCACTGGAACCCCTGAGACTGCGTTGGAAAGAGCTGAACGACTATTCTTGTGGACGTTCACCCTAGTTTTTCTGGAGAGGTGGGCGAGCTTTTTACCTCGCATGCTCCTTCAGGTTCTTCTGTGATGGGCGATGCACTGCTTATAACAAGAGAAAGGCTCGTAACAAGATTTTTTTAAAAGACTATTTTTAGAGAGGAGACGGGAAGGAGAGAGAGGGAGAGAAACATCAATGTGTCGTCGCCTCTTGTATCTACTGGGGACCTGGCCCGCAACCCAGGCACGTACGCTGACCAGGAGTCGAACCACTGACCCTTTGGTTCACAGGCCAGTGCTTAATCCACTGGGCCACACCAGCCAGGGCACAAGTGAAGTTTTATATGAGCCACCAACACCCAAGTCATGTCAAGTGCCTAACAGGCACCCAGCATGCGAGCGTTGTCCGACACTTTCAGCACCTCAGGGCGCACGCCATTATTTTCGCCCCGGGCCCTGGGCAGTCCCTAGGCTCTGGGAGCATGGGCTGCCCAGTTAATGGGGGACAGCACGAGCATTTTGACATTCTCTGACCCCAAAGCACGGGCCTTTTTGGCCTCATTTGTCACCACACGACCCATGTGTCCTGCACTTTGCTTTTCCTCTCTGGCAGGAAAATTCTTCTCCTGCCGCCTGGTCCCCACCTCACACCTGTTCCTTCCAGTGGGTGGGCCTTGCCGAGGACAGCCCCGTGGCCCCTGCGTGGACAGGGCACTGCAGGGACTGCCCCCTCATAGTCTGGGGGTTGGGCTGCTTTAGTCTCCGGAGAAGCCGGGACTTGATGTCCCATGTAGGAGTTGCCCGGTGGTGGCCATGAGCTACTCCCAAGTGCCATCAGAAAGGTGGCATTTGGGGGGATAAGCATCAGCCCCAGGGCTTCTCAGGGCCCAGACACACCCCCATTGCCACGTCTCAGACCCCAGCACCCCCACCCCAGATGTGCGGTGGGTTGAGGCACTGCCTGTGTGAAGGGAGAGCAATTTGAGGGTGGGAGGGTAAAGTTCTGTCTGGTTCGGGATGACAAATGTCAGTGGACACGATGAGAAAGCTTCCCTCACGTGGCAGTCATTCACCCGACATGGCCTCCCCCGGGAGGAAGCTGGGTCCGTCATCACAGTGCCCCCACTTCACCCGGAGGTCCAGTGACCGCTCAAGAGCGCACAGACGGCATGGAGCCCGGGCGGGTTGGGCCCCGCACTTGCCCCGATGAACCCCGTGTGTGCCCAGTGCAGAGACACTCAGCACGGTGTCCACATCCACTGCACCCTCCCCCTCGGTCTTCCCGTCCCCTGGGGGTAAACGGAGCGCGCTGTGCTGCACCCTGCTTCCACCGACATAGTGAATGGCGTGACCTGAGCACCCCCATCTCCTTTGGTAAAACGAGCCTTTAACTCCGAAGATGGTCAGAACCGGACACGGGCAGGTACATACAGCCGCCGTCACAGGATGTAGTGCCAGGTAATGGGTGTCAGCTCATGTGGACGGCCCGTGTGCTCTGGGGGCCTGTGAGCTCAGGCTGCCTCTGGCTCACCCCTGCCCCGGATCCCCCAGGGTGACATTGCGACAGGGTGGAAGTCAGCCCCCAACAGTCAGCCAGGCCCGTATCCGAACCCTCTTTTTGCTGCTTCCCAGAGGTGCGGCCAGTTAGCCTCTCAGCCGCTTGCCTGCCTGTGAGTGTAAAGTGACGGCGATTTTACCCATCTGGAGGGAGTTGAGAAAAACGGAGCTGAATCAGCACCGGGTACAGGGCTGCTTCTGGCTGATGCTCCGCGAACACTTTGTGAACAGGGGCTTCCACGAGGCCTGAGCCAACCTGGAGCGGAGTCCCAGCAAATGTCAGTCCCCAGCTTGTCATCCATCCTTCAGTGAGGCAGTGGCTTCGGGACTGTCGCCCCCTCTGTGTGTGACCTCCTGCAGGAGCCGGCCCCAGTGGCCCGCTGGAGTGGACTTCCCCTCTGAACCCACATCTTCACAGCGACTCCGTGTGCTGGAAGTCTGGGGCTTCAGCCATCCGTCGAAGGTCGGCTTTAATTCTGAGTCCCCCAACCACAAGCTTGGTCACCATGGTGGCACCCCAGGACCTCCCTGAGCCTCAGGGTTTTTGTGGGAATGCTGGAGCTGTCTAACTTTCATGGCATATTTGTCAGAACAAAAAAACCTGTAAAAATTCCTGGGATGTACTAGGAATCCTGCAAGACCGTCCCCACCATCAGCCCCCACAGTGAAAACTCTGCTCAGTCCCTGGTGACACCGACAGGCACCTGGCTGGCGGGGAGGAGGAAAGTGGGGATGACCGCAGGCCTGGGGTGCTGGGAGCTGGGGCTTATGGCGCCCCGTGCTGCAGCGGAGGGTGGCAGTGGAAGGCGACAACTGCTGGCCCTGAGCTGGGGCCACCTGCTCACATGGGGGACACTGCCCGCCAGAGTCACTGTCTGCATAAGGCCCCTCCCATCTCCCTTCACTTAGGACCCTCGGTGGCAAGGCCCCCGTGGTGTGGGTGGCCCCCTCCCACCTGTTCCCTCTGTTCCCTCTCCCAGTCGCTCTTTCTCTCCCGGGACCAGCCGAGGCTTTTGCCGCTCGTCCGCCCTGGGTGTCTCCCTCCTGCAGGCGCGCTGCCATCTGGGCTCATGGGCCACCTCCCCCAGGGGCTGTCCCGGTGGCTCGTCCAGAGTGTGGCCTCCGCCCCAGCCCCCATGTGGCATCGCTTTGCTTAGATCCTAACGACAGTGACCAACTCAAGAAACGAAAAGACATGGCCAACGGCAGCTCCTAGTTCAGCGTGTCCCTCCCACCAGGATGTGAACCCCACAAGGGCAAGGACCCATCCGCTTGAGTGGGGACATCTGTCTTCTCCTGCCCTCAGACTGGGACTTACGCTACTGGGGCTCCTGGGTCCCCACCTGGTGGACTCAGATGGGAACCGCCCCACTGGGGCTTCCGACGTCTCAGTCTGCAGGTGGCAAATCGTGGGCCCTCTCAGCCTGTCCATCCATCCATCCATCCATCCATCCATCCAGGTTCCCTGTGTGTGTGTGTATGTGCTTGTGAATATATATATATATATGATGTAGGTGAATACACACACACACAGACACACACACAGTTTCTCTGGAGAACCCTAACACAGCATCTAAACCCTCTCGTCTCCTATAATCATATGCTATTTTCCTACATATTTTGCCAAAACATTGAGAGAAAAAAGATCACCAAAGCTTGGATACTTATCTTTTTACATTCTTGACTTTCTTATCCTTTAATTCACTTACTCAAATACACAAAAAATATTGGGCTGCAGATAGCTGCCAGACACTCCCCCAGGGGTATGGGGAGAGGAGGTACGGGGCACACCCGACTGGGCACAGGGATGGATAATCCGTGAGTCCCGGCTCCACTCCCAGGAAGCCCTTGGGCTGGTTGGGGGGAGACCCGGGAACAAAAGGGCAGTAAAGCCTCCCGCTCCGAGGCGAGACCGGGTGCTCCGGTGGAAGACGGCGCTCTTCGACCGTTGAGCCTCGGCATGGCCTCGCCGCCTCCCTCCTCAGGCCAGGTTGGCAGGCCCCTGTGCCCTGGATGTCCGAGCATGTGCATCTCGCACATGGCAGGTGCCGGCCTGGAGCAAAGGCTTGTCGGCCAGGATGGACCGTTGATCGAAATGGCGACTGAGCTGAGAGGGACTAGCCGCGTGTGGGCTGGGCAGGGTGTCCCAGACAGAACTTCAGCAGAAGGGCACAGTCACTGTTTTACACAGGCCCTCGGCAGCGGTCCCCTGGGTGGGGCAGACTCCATATGTTTAGTCAACAAACCAGTCCCCATCTCTGATGTGGTTCAGAATGTCATGGTGGCCGCCCTAAAGAGACGAGTCAGGGTGGGTCTATGTCTGTTCCAGTCATGACCACTTCATGCCTCACTTTCCCAGCCTGCTTTGAAGCTGAGGATTGTCATCTAGTGAGACAACAAAACAGAAGCCAAGATTTTCTGGGACTATACTGGAAAGACCTAGTTTTTTGATTAAAAGAAAATGGAAGTGGCTGGGCCTGGTCCCCAACCCACTTTCTTGGTGTTGGATGTAGATGTGACAGCTGGAGCCACAGCAGCCCTCCTGCCACCATTTAAGAAAGACCAAGAGAACCGAGAAGGTGTGGAATCCCGATGCGAGCCACTAGCAGCAACCACACACCCCTAGACTCCTTGTTCTGAGAAAGTAAGCTAATGCTTATTTGGGTAAATCACCAAAACTGAGATGTCTGTTACCGACAGTCTTCGTACCTTCACTGCCAAGGCGATGGGATCTGGGTACTGGGTCTCCTCCTGGGTTTCTGAATCTGGCTCATGAGAGTCTGAAGAGAAAGGCCTATGTTTCCTGATACAGGAACAAGCTGATGGATGAGAATGTTGTTGTCAGCCAACAGCCAGAGGTCCAGTTGGCAAGCCGTCAGGATCAGAGAACTAAACAACCCTCTCACCCAGAGAAGGGCGAGTTACCAGGATCCAGGATCATATCGAATGAACTCTTGGAGGGTTGGTTCTCTCCACGGACTATGAGAGAGAAGGGAGTGTCTTCTCACAGTGAACCTGACCACCAGGTCGTGCGTGTCTTTTCCTAGAGCCATATTTGTCACTCCCCTCAGATTTCATATGACGAAAGCCCTCCCGGAATCCTAGAGATGAAAAAAGATGGCTCCGCACAAAACGGAGCTCCCTGTTACCACAGGTAATCCAGCCCCTGCTGGAGGCGTGTCATTCCCGGCTGCTGCTCTGAGGAAAATCCTGCTGCGGCTGTGTGGCACGGCCGTCCCACAGCACCCGGCACCGACGCTGTGACCTGTAACGAGCCGTCTTAATCAACTGGAACTCATTCTCCCCAGTGGCCCAGGGGAGGGTGCGTGTCGCACAGGTGGGCGGAGGGGGAGGCACCAAATTGCACGGGGTGTCCCTGAAGACCGTCTGCCTTCAGCACCCCCCAGACAGTCTGTGCTGGGCACACGGCCATACCAGCCCTGGCTCCTCCTTTGTCCCCATTTCTGCGTCGCCTGCCTAGCCCCCCAGGAGCCAGACGGCCGTGAGAGCGCGCCCACACGGAGAGGTGCACTCTGGGCACTGGGATGGCACTTTCCAGACAACAAACAGCCTCTCAGCAGGTAGATTTCTCATTGTGCCAATAGGAAAAACATGTGTGGAGCTTCCATAGTTAGAGGGTCTGTTTTAAATAAGTTCTCCCGAAGGGAGAGTCATATTTTAAAATTCAGGTGCCTTCCCAGCCCAGGACGGGAACTAGGCAGGGGATCCCCAAGGCCAGCAGAAGCAAGAGACCACCCCGCCGGGGACCAGGCAGGAAGCAATCACTGCCCATCCATCACCTCCCAGCAGCCGCTGCTGAGGACAGCTAACCACAGGCGAGGTGATGACATTCCAAGTGGGCAGGGAGGAGGCGGAGGAGGGGGCAGATGAGTCAGACGGCAGCAGGCGCAGGGCCCGGCTCCGCCGCGGCTCCCAGGCCAGCCGGCCCACACCGGGATCAGCAGGAGGGGGAGAAGTGCTAACAACAGTGGCCACACAATGGCCACCTGGGACTGGAGCTCATAGTGCAGAAGGGCAACAAAGGCTCCGAGGTGTTAACATGCTGCCCGACGTCACCCACTGGCGGGGGCAGCGCCTGAGCCCAGCCTACCTGCCTGCCACCGAGCCCCGTGCAGCCCCGCTGTGGCCCTGGGCCTTTGAGAACCTTCTCCCTGAGCTCTGTCAGGTAATGCTGTTCTTGGAATTATTGAGCAAGGAGCACATTCATTCCTTCCTGCTCCAGACAAGCATTTCTCTTGTGCCAGCTCAGTACCCGACACCAAGCTGGCGCCTGGGGACCCTGAAGAGGCAGGTTTTTGAGGACCAGCCTCCCAGTGGCGAGCCAGTGGGCAGGGCCACTGCTTTGGCTTGCAAACGTCAGCAGGCCGGGAAGGAACGGTCTCCTTTCCTTCAGGCTAAGCCTCCCTCAGACCTACAGAGTGACAGCGTAGGACGCAAAATACAGGTTGGGCACACGATTCACACACGCGCGCCCCCCGACCCCCGGGCCTCAGCGTGGCGTCTGGCTCAGGACAGTTGCTCACACAACACGGGGAGCGGGTGCGTCTTGGCACGCCCGAGCCGTGTTTCTGAGCTCTCACGGACCGCGGTGGACCTGCGGTGCTGCGCCCTTCACTCCTGGCAGCGTCCCTGTGTCGTAGGAAAGACCTTGAGGCTGAGGGAGACTCACGGACTTGCTCACGTTCTACAGCCAGCAGGGTCCCACATTGACTTCCGGGCCTCTGTCCAGTGACCTCAGACCCTCTAGCGGTCTGAGCCCCATCCGCTCAAGTCCTTTAGGATGGAACGAGGGGGTGTGTCCAGTCTCTTCAATGAGCTGGAGGTCCCCAGGGAGTTTACAGTGCCCAGAGGCGGCCTGATGGCAGAGAGCGACTATCTAGTAAAGAAACCGGCGTGATTCTAATACCACCGGCCGGGCCCACAGGAAGGATTACACTTGTCCCCCGTCTCCACAACATCTTCATCCGAGGAAGCAAACGTCCATCCAGATGTGCGGTGGGTGACGAGCCTACGGGGAGAGACCAAGCCCTGGGCCTCTGTGTCATCAGCGAGGGGGCCCCAGCGGCCCTTGTCAGCAGCTGCCTGTCTCCGCAGTGTTTGAGCAGACGTAGGCTGGGTGAGTTTTCCTTTGCCAGGGTTGCTGTCTCGAAGGCCACACACGGTGGCTCAGCCCCCAGGAGTCTGTGGCCTCACTGTTCCAAGGTCGGCTGTCTGAGAGGGGAGCCCACCCACCGACATCTTCCGTGGAAGCTCTAGGCAGGACCTGCTCCGGGCCCTCCTCGGCTCCTTCCCACGCTGGCATTCTCTCTGAGCGTCCCTCTCTCCGTCCAGAGCTCCCCGTGGGTCAGGTGGCCTGCCACGTGAGCGGGGGGCCTGTCCTACTCCACCCGGATGACCACACCGACATCGGACTGATTGCACCGGCAGTGAGCCCACTTCAAGTAAGGGCGCACTCTGAGGTCCCGGTGGGCAGGACTTCAACACACACATTTTGGGAGGACATCATTCAGCCCCCAGACACAAAATAACCCCAGTTTCTTGGGTTTGTTACAGCTTCGTGGTGCCTTGCGGAGTAAAGGCTGGAGATCATTCCCCCAGTGGGAACCACTCGATCCTGGCCGTTCTAATGAAATGATAACATCCAAAGGGAGGGGTCAAAAAATTGAGGCCTTTCCCCTCCATACTAACGCGCCCCAAAATGGCTGCAGTGGTTGAAGAACATAAATTGTTCCAGGGGCATTATCTTGCCCAATTCTCAAAATAAAACAAATACTCCTTTCACAGGATCGCAGTTTCTAATTCAGTATTATTTCATGGATACTGAAACCAAGGGATTAATTAAGAGCCTTGTCCTGGAAGCTTATCAATAGGAAGGACCAGAACTTGAACTCTGGACATCGAGTCCCAGAGTTCCGTGGGCCACATGAAAAGGGCTCTACGACTCCATTTGTTTAAACCAGGGCTCACAAGGAAGGGCTCTGGTCACAGTAAATTCAGTGCACTTGGCTATGGTCTGACCAGCCGAGTGGTTTTTGCACCCTGTGGAAACTTGTATGCCACGTGAACAAGAGGGTAAGAGTTCCGGAGGGCTAACCTTTCCCTGGTGGCCCCACGTCTACAACATGGGTCATCGGTCCTCAAACAAGAGCATGATATGCCACAAAAACATGTTATCTAAGGAGAAATCCCCGCCGATTTACCCCATGGTGCTTTTTCTTAAGATGACAGTGGCCACAAGCAAGAGTTCTGTCCACTCCGAGAATAACGCTGTGTGGAAAAGCACTCGGGGCCCAGAGTCATCTCAGACCCTTCCAGGGCTCTCGCCTCAGTTCTAATGACACTCGCGAGTGAGAACGATGGCTTCACGCGCCCATTCGGAACTGTAAACAGACGCCTCGTACTCGTGGTGTACTTGTGGGGTAGAAGACTTTCATAATCTGAATTTTGCTGGTCTCTTCCATCACATCAATGACTAATTAGTGGAAATTCTCTGCCCATACCTTTTCCTGAAATATTGTCTTCTTTATTGTGTAGCCAACACTTATTCTTCCTTAAAAACAAGCCACAGTGTCGCCTCCTCCAGGGAGCCCCGTCAGGGCTTCCTGTGTGTCCCTGCCCGCGGCACTCTTCTTGACGTTGACATTTCAGCAGAGCCCGTGGGAGTGCGCCTGTATCTTTGATTGGCTTTGCTGGATCCCTACTGGAAAGGGTTTCATTGTGATCCCCTCCCCCACCACCGCAAAAGACAGGTTGAAGCCCTAACCTCCAGCAACTCAGAATGAGGCCTTATTTGGAAAGGGGGTCGTTAGAAAGGTGATCAAAAATGTCCAGACACCTTTAGGGATGAATGAACACATTGGACCCACCCCGACTTAAGAGCTCGCCACGTTGTGAAAGGGAGAGAAAAAGGCGATGAGGTTCCGCCGCCGGTCAACTTGGGAGGGACTCACCCTGCAGGGGCGGGGCCTGGCCGGGCGGGGCGGGGCCGCAAAGCATGCTCTGCAAAGCAGGCCTCCCAAGGACGCACAGAGGGGCCCCAGCAGGCGCTGACACGGAGCAGATGCGGCTCTTCGCCAAGTGGCCAGGACCCTCCTGCCACGTCTCCGAAAGCACCCTGTGGGGCACGTGGCTGACTCGGTGAAGCACCTTCTTTCTGCATCAAGCGATCGCTTCTTCCTCTCGCGGTGCCTTGCATTGTTGTCCCTTTACCTCGGGAACATTTTTCACTTTCCTTCCCAGCCCTTATTTATTTCAGGCAATTCATCTTTTCTCTCGGTGCCCTTTGCTGCCACCTAGTTAATTGCTTATTGTTCAAAGTTTTTCTTTTTTATGCAATACTCAAGAAGCACAAAATTTTTTAAAATTGTGGCAAGATATACTAGAAATGCTGCCCTTCTTACCTTTTCTTCTCTTGCTCCGGAACATGTTGAAGGGAAATTTAGCGCAAGGCGGGGTCTTTTTTTTTTTGCCATTTATTGGGTTGTGAAGGGAGGTCCCCGTGCCCAGAGTCAGCACTTGGGGCATGTTCACACCCCAATCAGGAGGGAACTAAATTCAGGCCCTGCTTCGTTTTGTTTTATTTTGTTTTGGGTCTTCGACGTTCCCACATTATTTAACATGATGTAACAAGTTCCATTTGAAAATGGAACAATCTGGAAGAAAGGCTATTTGAAAGGATGTGTTGCAGTCATTCTCAGAGGACTGGATGATGGGAGACAGGGAGGGCCCCGGCAGACGCCGGTCCGCCGTCTGACCAGCAGCTCCCAACCCGCTCTGCCTGGAACCCCTGTCTTGTCACCCTGGATGGACCAGCTCCTCTGCAGGTCAGGCTTTGGCCCCAGGCCCCTCCCCAGGGACACCCTCTCCTGGACCCATCTCACACCCTCACCCAGTCAGAGAGGCACTGTGGCCCCGGCTTGAAGGAACAGATGCTCTTATCACTGTGCTCATTTCTGCCCCCCCGCCCCCGCAATAAATCCAACCAATCCCATGGCAGCGGGGACCTGCACGTGCTGCCCACTGTTCTCCGTGGCAAGCACTCGGAAACACCTGGTGAACGAGAACGTGAAAGAACGATGTCTCGGGCATCACACTTCTTTATGTGAAAATAACACTGATATTAATAAAATAATCCTTAAATGGATTTGTTGGTTATGAAAGAAGTCTTAGGTACTAGATGGAAGTCCCTTCATGTGTCAAATGATTTAAGCTTCATAACAATCCTGTGAGTTTCATATCACTATTATTCCCATTTCACAGATGGGGGAACTGAGGCTCAGAGAAGTCTGGGAATGCGCCCAAGTTAGCACAGGCAGGAGCCAGCGGACATGGTGCAGAATGCAAGCCTCGCTCCAGTGTGCCGCCGCCCTTCACCCCGGGGCTGACCCCAGCGGCTGCCTGCCTGTCGTTTCTTACACGGTGCGGACCGGGAGCCTTGTCTGTGCCTGAGGACAACCGCGACAAGTCCAAGGTCAAGCCTCCCGGGACTGCCCGCGACACAGGGTGCATTTCACCGTAAAATAATCTGTCTGAAGGGTGGGTGGAGTGCTCTCTAAAATACAAAGTGCCTCGGCAGGGGGTTATGAGGGGAAGAAGCCTTCAGGAGCCGAAGCCAGAAGGGCCTCGATCTCGCCAGGGGCAGCCTGCCCACCGCTGCCCTGCAGGCGTCGAAGCTGGCTCGGCGAGCTTTGTGGCCCCTCATGTGAAAGGGGAGGCATCGTGACAACAGTCAGGTACGATAACAACAGCGATGCGGCTTGGGCGCGCTGAAGAATGTTCAGAGCTTTCCGGATGCGGTTTCAGTGCATCCTCTCCGCAGCCCCGGGAGGCAGCTCTCCCGGCTCCACCCCCGAACGGAACGGCCCAGCGAGCTCCGAGCTCCGAGCTGTTACATAACAAGGCGCCTCCCAGCGCGGGGGAGCCGGTGCCTGCATTCCAACTCCCTGCCAACCTCTCCGAGGGCCGGGCCCCTTCAATTACTCCGCTCTTCCGACGCACATTACGGCCTCTATTATCACGTTAAAAAATGATCTTTCATTGCGTGCCCAACCGGGCCAGCGCCGTTGCTTTTCCCATGCTCCTGTTTAATATAAAGCGACGACCTTAAACACTGCCAAACAATAAGAGGAAAACTCAAACAAATTAAAAGAAAAATAAAAGGAGAGTGGTGGTAGAAAGGACAGCCAGAGGCCGTGACTTTGCTCCAAGGCTGACTCTTCTGTGCAATGTCAACGCGAGACACTCTGCCGTCACAGAAGCACGTCCCTGACCCAGACCCTGACCCCAAAATGTCAGGAAGCCCAGCTTCTGCATCTCCCCCTCCCCGCCCCCCGCAGAGGAAGGGACGTTGCAGGTCTTCTCACGGTGTTTGTTTTTCACGGCCAGTGTGCTTTTGAACATTGCTGTTCTGTTCTCTTTATTTTATTTTATATTTTCTGCAGCCTTATTGAGATGCCGCTGATGTACACAGAACCGCACACGTTTGATGGGTGCCATCAGGTGAGTCTGGGCAGGGACCAGCACCCAGGATGCTACAATGACAATCAAGGAAACAGACACCCATGAGTCCCGGAGTATCCTAGTGTCATTTGTGTGCGTGTGTGTGTGTGTGTGTGCACACCTCCCAGAGACCCGCCCGCTTCGTTTTGAGGTGCACAGGGCAGTACGATCAGCTGCAGGCCTGTGTGGCACACCAATCGCTGGCATAACTGAAATGTCATACTCAGGACGACTCCCCGGCTCCCCGCCCCCCCGGCCCGGCCCCTCGCGTCCTCTGCTTCTGTGGCTATTCAAGGTCCCCCTACAGGTGGGTCCTGCTGCTGTCCTTCTGTGTCTAGCTTATTTCGCTTCACAGAATGGGCTTTGGGTTCATCTGTTGTCACAAATGGCAGGTTTCTTCCTTTTTCAAGGCTGCATTTTTTTTTTTTTTGGTTTGGTTCTCCTCTTTATCCCCTCCACCCTGCACCCCATCCCATCATCCCCACGTCAACATTTTTCCGCCACCACTTTCCCCAGCCTTGAACCCTCAATCCTTGCCCCGTTTGGCTTTGTCGATGAGTCCTTTATGCATGTTCCTTGGTGACCCTTCCCCTCCTTTTCCCCTGTCATCCTCCTCCCTCCTCCCCTCCGGTTACTGTCATTTGTTTATTTTAATGTTGCTGGTTACTTTTCACATGCTTGTTTATCCTGTTGATTAGGTGCCACTTATAGGTGAGATCACATGGTGTCTGTCTTTCACCGCCTGGCTGATTTCACTCAGCACAATGCTCTCCAGTTCCATCTCTGCTGTCACAAAGGGTAGGAGCTCCTTCTTTCTTTCTGCTGCGTAGTATTCCATTGTGTGAATGTACCACAGCTTTTTGATCCACTCATTTACTGATGGGCACTTAGGCTGTTTCCAGTACTTGGCTATTGTAAATTGTGCTACTAGGAACACTGGGGTGCATGGGTTCTTTTGAATTGG
Organism: Mormoops blainvillei; assembly: GCA_004026545.1. Taxonomy (NCBI): domain Eukaryota; kingdom Metazoa; phylum Chordata; class Mammalia; order Chiroptera; family Mormoopidae; genus Mormoops; species Mormoops blainvillei. The sequence continues at coordinate 22,089 of PVJD01011101.1, read as the reverse complement.
TGTTTCAGGAGTTTTAGGATATAATCCCAGCAGTGGAATTGCTGGGTCAAAGGCAGTTCCATTTTTAGTTTTTTGAGGAAATCCCAAACTGTTTTCCACAGTGGCTGCACTAGTCTGTGTTCCCACCAGCAGTGCACTAGGGCTCCCTTTTCTCCACAACCTCTCCAGCACTTGTTGTTCGTTGATTTGGTTACGAAGGTCATTCTGTCTGGTGTGAAGTGGTATCTCACTGGTTTTAATTCGCATCTCTCTGATGGCTAGTGATGCTGAGCATCCTTTCACCTGTCTCTGGGCCCTGTGTGTGTCCTCGTTGGAGAAGTGTCTGTTCAGGTCCTTTGCCCATTTTTCAATTGGGTTGTTTGTCTTCCTGGAGTGGAGCTGTGGGAGTTCTTTATATATTTTGGAGATCAAACCCTTGTCCGAGGTATCATTGGCAAATATATTTTCCCATACGGTTGGTTCCCTTTTGATTTTACTGATGTTTTCTTTAGCTGTGAAGAAGCTTCTTATTTTGATAAAGTCCCACTTATTTATTCTCTCCCTTATGTCCCTCGCTCTAGGGGACACGTCAGTGAAAATGCTGCTGCGTGGGATATCTAAGATTCTCCTTCGGGGCTGCATTCTTGTCCTGGCCACATTCCAGGTTCATCATCTCTGCTAGTCCGGTCTGGCCCGTGTTTTCTTACACAGAGCAGTGACAGTTCCTTTAAGGACGCTGTCTGATGGTTCTGAAACCCTGAATCATCTGAGTCCATTCCTGTCTCTTCCTTTTTCCTTTTGACGTTCTTTCTCAACATAGCTGGTGATGTTTCCAAACGACGGCCTGACATTGTGTATGGAATGTTGTAGAACCTCTGAGGGTGTCACTGTCTGCTCGGTGGGTAGTGCGGGGTCAGCTCACCCTAACCCAGTTGGGGCCCGAGATCTCTCTCTGGGCTTAAGGCTAGTTTGACCTTAGACTCATCCCAAAACATGGGTTTCAGCTGATAAACTGGTGATGTGACCAGGACCCGTCCTCTGTGGGCTGTGGGCTTCAACTTCTGTCCTCTCAGCACATCAGTGTCCCCTTTCTTCCACAGCTTTTGGCTGCACCTTGGAGACTGTTGCCCTGCTCGCCGTGAGAGTGTCACTGTCCTTGGAGAAGAAGCCAGCTGCATGCTCGGCCTGCCGCTCTGTACCCAGCTTTGCATGGGGTCTTGGACCCCGAGTCCTGGCTGTCTTTACAGTCCCCATGTCTCCCTTGTCTCTCCAGCCCCCTGAGGTCTCCCGTCCTGCCCGCTTCTCCGCCGGTGTCTTTACGTGGGATTCTCCTGCACTCGTGGGGAGCAGGAGTCAGCAGACACACGGAGGGAAAGCAGGTAGGGCCAGCTTTCTCCCGCGCTTCCCTCTCTCGGTAACCTCGTTCTCTGAGACCTGAACGCTGCCCTCAGCTCCACCTCCCAGCGAGCATTCGGCCCTTCAGGCAACCCTTCTCTTGGCTCCAGGCGCGAGCCTGGCTCTGCCCACGCGGGAGTCCTCAGGGACCTTTCCGAGCAGGGGCTTCTGATGAGCTCTAGCAACAGAGCCGGTACTGGCAGGTCATGCGGCAGCTCCAGAAAAGGAGCTACAGCAGGACGGTAGGTGGAGAAAACATGAGAAGTGGTGAGAACCGAGTCAGGAGCCGAACAGCTCGGAACCGTGGGGGAGGGTGATACACCTGAGCAGTGGGACATGAAACACTGAAGGACCTTGAATGACAAAGCAGAGTCGGGCTTTTGTTCCCCGCACAGTGGGAAGCTGTCCAAGGAATGTGCCTAAAACTGGGATTTCTAAGCCGAGTTCTTTCGCAGCTGGTTCTGAGGTTGAAGGTCCAGTGCATCCGAGCTGGGAGAGGCTGGAGGGGCTCGGGAGGTAGCCAGGGGGTGAATGTGGGAGCTCGGTGCGTTTCCGGGGCTGCAGCCGGACTAGGCAGGAAGACGGAAGCGGAAGTTTAGGGCGTAGTCCTTTCAGATTTCCTTGAGCTTCACGTTGCATGTCCTTTGACTCAGCAGATCATTCATGAGTCCTATAAACCTTGGGACGTCTACGCCTCCTTCCGAGAGCGACAGGACACGGGTTTGTGACCACGAGCTTTTGTAGAAGGCAGAGGCCCATCAGCCTGCCACCTCTCACTCACATGTGCCAATCGGTCAGCGTTTGCTTTCCCGGGGACAAGAGTTCCAGCCAGAAAGCAATCGCCTGGTGATCGCGTCGCTTTCTCAGGAGAGCCAAGTTCACGGGCAGGCAGACAGGCGGGCAGGTAGGCGGGTAGGTGGGCGGGCAGCGTAGTGCGAGGCCTTCACCTTGACTAATTCTCCAGCGCCGGGGGGCCTACGGGTTCACAAAGATGACTTCGACAGCCTGCAGCAGCGTGAGATTTTGCTCAGAAGGAGCTCACGTTAGTACATCGCACGGGAGCAGGCAAGTGAACCAAATGCCGCCTGATTACATTCTAGCGAGAGGGGTCCCGTCCCATGGGCAGACTCACGCTGGGGGGTGGTCCTGTGCTCTCCCTCCGGGCAGGCAGGCCTATCGGAAGCCACAAGAACACCTCACACGTTTGCATAAAGCCACAGAAGCAGGATTCCACGTTCGGGAAGGTAACCAGAGACAAGCACACAGATATCTGCCCACACACAGCAGCTAGAAACAAGCAGCTCTCCCACTGCAAGGCTAATTAAGTACGTTGGGGTGTAACTAGTGAATGAACATGTGGTGATTCAGCCTGTACTTGGAGAAATAAGTAATGATATATGAAATGCAGACAATGCATTCCTTTTACGGAGCAAATCGCAAAAGTATATATCATTAACTGTGTGTGTGGTATGTGTGCAAGTGTGCATGTGGGTGCACGTGTGGGTGCACGTCTCTGTGTGCGCATGTGTGGGGTGGTGCAGACAGGTGTGGGGAGGGACTGGCGAAAGTTTTTAACGTTTATCCCAGAGTGACGCTCCTTAAATTTGTGTTTCAATTTCCTACATATTCTATAATGAACATACATTCGGTTTCACTCACGTGAAGTGTAGTTAGATGTTGCTTGCTACTTCATCATATGTAGGTTGACACATATTTTAAAGCATGACATAAGGATTAAAAAAAATGTTTGAGATAGCAGAGTATCCTGGAAAAAACCCCCGAAGCCAGGCAGACCTGTTCAGATCGTGAGGGCCGGCTGCCAGCCCTCGGGCCTTAGCTCTGAGAAAGCAGCTCCCCCCGCTTTGAGTCCTGCTTCCTGGAAGCAGGTCGACGAGCGCCCCCTCACACAGTTTCCGCGAGATGAAACACAAAGCTCCCCGCGCATGGCTGGTGCTCAAGTGAGGGAGCGATTTTGATTACGTTGGGGAATAAACTGCCCCTGGGTTCTTCCAGGTACAACTCCCACCGGTGGGATTGTGTGTTGGGGCCAAGGGCGCGGAGCACAGACCCCGTGGCCTGGCCTCAGGGCACAGGCCGCTTGCTGGTGTCCTGGGGTCAGGGTGGTGCCTGCTGCTGGCCGACATCAGCCTCTGTAACTCTCCGCTTATCTGCTGCCTGCTTCGCCAGACCCACCCTGTGTGTTTGAGAACGGCCAGGGCCCAGACGGCGCAACGGGGAGGTCTGCTCTTGTCCCTCCTTCTTGCTTTCCCTTCTTGGAGACAACTCCCCGGCGGCCTCAGACATCACTTTGTCACCATATTCCAGACACAGAAACTCGCACATAACACCGCCCCCGAGGCCCTCTGCCCAGGAAGGACACTGTTTCAGGTGCCGGCCGCAGCCCCTGCAGTTGGACGGTCTCCAACCTCCAGCCTGGTCCTCCCCTGCACCCTTGCAGTCGGGCATCGCTTTAAGCAGTGGTTAAATTCAAGCTCTTCCCCAGCTCAGCCCCATGATGTGGGCTGAGTCACTTCCTCTTGCTGGGCCTCGGCCAAAACTCAGCCCTCCCCACCTGGGAAGGCCTTGATGCATCATCTTGTCCAAATTCCTCATTTTGTCAGATGAACAATCACTCCACCTCCAGCCCAATCACTCTGCGGCCCCACTGATCAGCCCCCACCCACTCTCCAGCCCCTTCCCTTCCCCCGGAGAAGCAAGGGCTTGGGCGTCCCAGGCCGGGGGCTGCTGGTGACTCTGACTCAGCGCACACGGGGGGCTCCTTGGCGGAACTGTCTATGAGTTTCCACGAGCCGAGGAAATTCACCAGCAGGGGCTCTGATGCCTGATGAGTTCTGTTTCTGATTTTAGCTTTCTGTTAGCAACATTTATTTTGTCAGTTTCAGGGATGACTATCATGTTTAGTTCCTTGCCCTATGCTAAGTGCAAGGTATGCTAATACTTGATATCTAATTCTTATTCAACGCTTCAAGAGCGTGAACGTTATCCTCATTTCAAGGATGAGGATACTGTAGTTTGGAGATTAGATTTAGAGATTTCGAGATGACCAGCTGTCTTGTCACACGGCGGGCTGCAAAACGCAACGGTGATTATTAAAATACGGTGGAAAGCTTCTCATTTTTTCCTTTAAATTTTTTTTAATCCTCACTCAAGGACATTTTTTCATGGCTTTTAGAGAGAAGGGAAGGGAGAGGGGGGCATGAATTGGAGGCCTCTCAGACGTTCCCAGACCAGGTATGGAACCCGCAATCTCTCAGTTATGGGACGACGCTCCCACCAACTAAGCCATACTGGCCAGGGCTCATTTTGTCCTTTGACAAGCAAGGAAGCTGAGGTTTAGAGATGGCGAGTAGCAGGTCCAAGGCTCACCCAGCCGAACAGTAGTTCCCAGACCCCGGCCCCCTGCCGCCCCTCCTTGATGTCCCCTCAGTATTTGCTCCAAGACCCCTGCTCGAGGCCTGTCTTCCTGGGCTGCCCCTGCCCTCCTTGTGGGGCACCAGCCCCTCTCTTGCCTTCAGTGTGTCCGTAGATCCATCCATGCTTCCAAGGTTCTACTTTGATGACAAGGTCAGGAAGAGCCCCGAAGGAGATGCCTGTAGCCCGAGCTGGGAAGTGGAGGGACAGGGAGGGACGTGCAGGTCCCGGCGGCCCTGCTGAGAGAGGCGCAGGAGGAAGCCGTCCTTTCTGAGCGCCGCAAAGCAAGATCCAGGGTTTTATCTGGTTTTTCCACATCCTGTTATCTGACATCAATTCCTTTCTCTTATCACCGGTCTCAGGAGATTCTCTGTCTTCTTGGTTCCTGAGTTGAGTGCCGGGAGCAGCTCTGGCGTGAGAGCTGCCATGCTTTGGGTCAGACGTTGTGTCAGGTTGTATTCTCTGTGTATTCAGAGCAAATGGGCGCGCGGCAGGTGCTCAGGAAAAGCGATGCTGAGAGGCACTTTTATAGCAATAATGGCCCACACATGGAGAAAGAAGATCTCAAATAACCTAACTTTACATCCTTAAGGAGCTAGAAAAATAAACTAAGCCCAAAGTTAGCTGAAGGAAGGAAATAAAGGATAGAGACATAAAGACTAGAAAAGCAATAGAAATGATCAATAAACCTAACGGCTGTGCTTTTGAAATAAGCAGGACTGACAGACTTTCAGCTAAATGAAGAAAGAGAGAAAGGACAATTAGAAATGAAAGAGGTGCCACGACAAGTGATGCCAGAGAACATGAAGGGTCATGAGATGACGGTGAGGATAAAATGGTGGGAAGGGGGAGCTGGAAGAGCCACTGGGTACCAGGTTTCTGGCAGGAAAGATGAAAAAGTTCCAGAGGTCCGCGGTACCACGGGGCACCCAGCCTTAATAACGGTATTGCGAACTTTAAAGTGTGTGAGGAGGATAGACCTCATTAAATGTTCTTTCCGAAACAGAGCCCCACAAGAGAACACGAGGGGAATCTGGGAGGCAGTGGGTCTGTTTGGCACCTTGGTTGGGGCGATTCTAGCACAGGTGCGCGCGGTGTCCGGACACACCCAGGTGTATCCGGTAGACGTGCGCAACTTTGTTGATCAAGCAGGCCTCGGCCAAGCAGATGGACACTTTGCCGAGCAAACGAATGACAGTCCCAACTTCCGTGTGTCCAGGTTGTGAACTCGGAGTGACCAGACTCTGGTGCCACAGTCTCTGGCACCAAACAGGCTCGACTTCAACTGCTGGCTTTGACTCATTAATGGCGTAACTATTTGGAACCTGTTTCCTTGTCTCCACAATGGCTCTGCTGCTTGTCTGGAGGATAAGTGTCCGTTTTTGTTGACACTGTTCTTCTATTTTTGTAATTTCCACATGACGAAGACGATGACAATAAGGCAACATGGTCAACGGCCCTGGCTCGGGCTGGCCGAGTCGCCTCAGGGACAGGGGAAGGAAGGGCCAGGGGTGGGAATGTTTAGCCCAGCTATTTAGTCTTTGATATTCGGAAATACAGTAAAATAAGCCCACGGTGGATGTTGGTGTGAGGCTGCCTTCTGGGGGCAGCTGAGTCATCCTGGTTTAGACTGATGTGGAGGGTGGATTCCACTGGGATAAGCAACCTATGGGCAGGAAAAGATGTGGGCTGATTTTGTTTGCTAAACTGCGCCGTTGCCACTGAGCTCCGTTGCGGCGATGGCAAGAAACCCTCTGCCTGGAGGCCAGAGCCAGACTTGGGGGAGGAAACAGGGCACCTGCCCTCTTCCTGGGCCCACAGCGCCCTCTAGTGGCTAGTTCCCGCCAGGTTTCCCCTGCTCAGGTGGTCCTGAAGGGATGGATGGCCGCTCCAGGTTCCCCTGTCCTCGGGGCTGCCCAGCTTCCCTGGGAACCTGGAGCTCTCGGAGGGCGGGAAGGAAGACAGGGAGCCCTCCTCACCACATTCAAACACGGGCTTACGCAATGGATCTCAGCCGCACCGCAAGCTTGCTGGGTAACCTGCCAGTGTTTGCCTGGGCCCTCGGCCAGCATCCTCGCGGTTGCGTTGAGAGGCGGGGGAGGACGGAAGAATGCACATGGAAGCGCCCCGAACATTTCCTGATACCCAGTCAGTTCACATTAAGATAGTCATTGCCTTGACCTCAGTATTTTCTGTCTCTGCGAGACGAAGTTGCTCCAGTTCAGGAAAAGGGAGGTGTTCGTTCTTTCAAGAGATGCTCACCGAGCGCTGCAGAGAAGCGGGCCCACTGACCTCTGAAACCTGTGTCCCCCGGGGGGCCCGTAAACCCGCTGGGAGAAGGGGCTAGGCAGGGACGGGACTTTGTTTCTAAGGTGGCTCCTGACAGTTCATCTTCTTAGTGTCCCCTCTTAGCTCGTTAGGCTATGTTCTCATCGTCGTCCCAGGCAGGGAAGGAGTTGATGGCTCCAAGGACCATCCCCGGTCCGTGGGGTACAACAGGGAGGGAGGTGGCTGTGGAAACAGAGCAAAGTACCTTAGGGGTTAACTAGAATCCTTGGAAGTCTACACTTCACTGCCAAGAGAACAATTAGAAATGGAATTAAGCATGCCATGGACTTTGACCCAGTATTATACTCCCAAGAAATTATTCTAAGCAAATAACTTAGATAAACATCTTCAAAAATTAATATTCTATGCAGAAAGCATTGCTTTTAGAGGCTTTTGGGAAGAACACGCTAAACAGGAAATAGCCTGACGGTTATAATCGAATTATATCAGTCAGAGGGACTGTTGGGCGGCCACACGGAATTCAAATGAGGAAGACACTAGAAGGTGGCACTACGTGCACGATCGTGACACGGACATAAGAGCAGAACACGGAGCTGCGCCGGCTTCCACCTGAAGAGCCCGTCCACACTGAGACACTGAAGTGTTAGGGGTGTGTGACGTGGGGAGGGGGACGTCTCAAGATAAAGGATGAAGACTAGACTTTTATATACTTTTATGTTGAAATTTGAATCGGTAAACAAAAGCTGTGGCATTCAGTTCACTCCCAGTTGTGTGAGAGTGGGGACAAGGCGTGAGAGGTCTCCGGAAGGCGAGCGACCTCATCTAAGAGTTTGGGTGGCCTGTACTCACACCGTGGGGCTGGTGACATTCTGGTTGGGTGTGGGAAGTAGGAAAGTCACTGGAGACAGGCAACGCAGGGGTTAGGGACTCGGATTTTGGTGCCTACAAGCCTGGATCTGAACTCTCACCTGTCTTGCTGTTTAACCTGGGGCAAGTGACTTAAATCCTCGGCGACTCGGGGTCCTCGTCGGTGAAGCGAGATGCTAACGGGACCTGTCTTACAAGGTTCTTGTGAAGATTACACCGACTAACGCTTGGAAAGAGGTTAGACTAGTGTTGAGTTGACACGTTTTTGTGTCTTATCATCACAATTCTCTTCGCCATCATCCTGATAGAGTTCGGCAAGAGGAGGAGAGCCTGAAACCAGCGACTGGAAAAGGCGTAAGGCAGGACAATGTCTGTTTTGAGCGGCCCCGGCTTCCTCGGAGTAGCGCCACGCGTGACGGGGCGCGGCAGTGGTGGGGATCAGCACCCGAGCGGACTCTGGGTCTCATCCCGTAGGGCCCTTGGAGACTGACGGGGAAGGCTCGAAGACAATCACGCTACGCGTCCCTAAAGACAAGCTTATGTCACCAGTAAAGAACTCAGGCTTGGTTGAGAAAGGCATGACCAAGAAGCCATTTCTTCAGCATCTTCACTGAAACGCGTATGGCAATAAATAAAACCTCATGTGGATTTTATGCCCCAATTTCACGCTTGTGACACTGGAGAAAGTTCAGCAAGCAAATGAAAGGGCTCCAGCTGAGTGTTGTGGAGCTAGCTGGCTCAGCAGCAGGCAGGATTTGGGACTGCACAGCCACAAGTTCATTGTCTTTTACGGCTTTATTTCATTTTCACTGGGGCCATAAACCTGATAGAGGACGAGCGTGATAAGAGAGGAGCCTGAGCTGAAATGGCAGTCCCAGCTGTCCTGTGTCCCGGGCTGCTACTCCGCTATGACAGCTGTTCTGGATGACGCATGACTGTTGTACAACAGGGGGTCGAGGCTCGAGGCCACGGTTCCCCGTGCAGGGCAGGGGCCATTTAGATGACGGGGAACAAAAACCCAGCACTCAGGCTCAGGCCACCCACGGGGCAGGCCCATGTCTGCCAACAAACAGGTCTGGCTTGGAGCCTGTTTGTTCTAAATCCAGACCCCCCGATATCCCCAAAACACCTTGTCCAGTTCCCAAGTGTCGCTTCAATGTCTTCAGGTCATCAGATGCAAAGGACGGCCCTTCCCACTCTGCTGTGGGCTTTGAGGCATCGACGTCTCAGAGGTCAAGTGACTCCAAGTCAGACCAAGGGACAAACAGCACACAGTGACCGAGAGGCACTCCCACCTCCTGGTTTAGCCCTGCCAAGAACCCTGCTTTGGGCGTGGCACCAGATGCCTTTTAAAGTTTTATTTTTCACACTAAATGGTTGTAGTGGGGGTAGGGGGCAGGGCACAAGTGAGTTATAATCTCCAGTTGTGTCACTGATTGGACAACTATTTGAGGGCCTGCCACACCCACAACTTTGTTAAGGTCGCACAAATCAAGAAAGATACATTCCATTCATTAGTTGATAAAAAGAACAACACTGCATCTCAGTGTGTTTTTTTTTGTGTTTGTTTGTTTTTTTAAAGCAAAAAGGAACTGATCCTACCTCTTCCCTGGAAGGACCTTCCATCTAGAGGCGGGGACAGACGGTGTTCCAGGGAATGGCTATGTCATGGCTCTAAGGGGTGGGCGGTCTGGCAGCCCTCTCCTACCCATACGCGAGCCCAGGTCTAGGGCGCCCACATCCCCCTGGGAAGAAGATGCACTCCCAGAAGGCTTCCTGGGAGAGACACTGGAGCTCAGTAGGATCCGCGCTCCTCAGTTTTAGCACTGTCGACACTTGTCCTTTTGGCTGGGTAACTCTTTACTGAGCAGGGCTGCCCTGCACGTTGTCGGAGGGTTACAGCCTCCCTGGATTCTTCCCATGTCAGAAGACCAGAAAGTCTTTCCAGCCACTTCCCGATGGCCCGGCGGGGGGGCAGCAAAGCACCCCTCACGCTGAGAACCATGGTTGGAGCCACGGGAGACGGGAGGGGTATGAAGAGTGTGAAACGCACAGGGACTTTGGCTTTATCTGTACATAGTGGGGAGTCCTTGTGGAGTTTTCAACAGAAAGAGGCTGTGCTTCAAGAGGTCCTCCTTTTGCTAGGTGGCTCAGAGCAGCGGCAGTCTTAGGTGGTGATGTGCCCCCGAACTCAGCTTCTAATTAGAGAGGAGACCTTGGGCTGGCCCCTCGTCTGATCCTGTGCCAGGTGGCTTCCCTACAGAACAGCCGCAGCGAGACCTCGGCCTTTCTGCAGGTCCTGCTTGGCCAGGCACCCTCCGCGAGGTCAAGGTCTCCAACTTCAAAGCGACGTGGGCTTCCTCTTACAGTGTGAGCAGCACATGAGCAAAGGGGCTTTGAACCAGAACCTGGATCGTTCTCTGATGTTTCACAAAGCAAGGCTCTGTTTGGAACTGAGATTCAAAGGCGTCTGGGAGCCCACGTGGAAGTAACATAGGTCTGTTTCTATGTGGGTGAGCCATGAAGAGGAGGGAGGGGCTCGGGAGTCCTTCATCCCTCCGGGGTGACTAGGTGTGAGCTCTGTACACCGAAGAGGACTGTGCTTCCCCGGGGGATGGGACCGGTGAAATAAGAGGCGTGGGATGGACAACCGACACCTGATCTCTCTCCGTGAACACGGCAGGAGCATTGGCATGAGCAGGGCAAAGTTTATGGACTATGGGAAATTGGTCAGCCCATACTTTGATTTTGTGGGCATAGAATTTTGATTTCTTGCTTAGACGAAGGCACGCCTGCTTTCACTGAACAATCACTGTGTCGTCCTAGCCTCTCTCTGAGCAGCAGCAGACCCCTTCTCAAGCTCCCGACAGCCGTTGAGAGAAGATGCAGCTTGTCCAGGGTCACACCGCCAGCAGGTGCCGTGGGAGGTGCCGTCTGCGTAACTCTAGAGCCCTATACTCTTAACCCCTGAGACATCGTTTAAGGGCTGGTGGAGTTGCTGACATTTATTGTCATCTTGAAATAAAACTGTGCTACTTAGATAAAACAGCAGAGCCCCTGGAGGACTTGCTAAAGCAGGTGGCTGGGCCCCGCCCCCAGAATTTCAGTCGAGGTGCTTCTGCGTCCCTCGGTCCAGGGATTTCACAGCCCATCTGAGGTCCTGTCGGCACCTGCACCTGAAGAGCTGGATGATGAGTGCATTTGGTTAAACACGCCTTAGGAGCCCCCCACACGCGGTTCACTCTGATCCTGTCCATTCGCGCTGGCTCGTTCAGCGTGCCATCTCCTATTCTTAGCTTGTGCACTAATGCGCATTATTCATGGTTATTGCATTGGATAACTGTGGTTGAGGGCCTTCTATTTTTACAGTAATTAAAGGGTTTAAGGGAGAATAAATTTAGCTGCCCGTGTGCCCTCAAATAGCCTTGTAGGTTGTGGGCAAAATGCTGGGAGTCCAAGGCACCCCAGGCTCTGTCCGTGGTGCTGAGCCCATTCACCCTGGACACGGGGCGGTCAGGGGGTCCTGCTCGGATGGGGCCACGGAGCCCATGAGACGACAGCCCCCTAACACCTCGTGTTCCTCATCTGTAGACTGACAGTTTTAACAGTCACCATATCTCAAGACAGCCGGTGTGAGCCAAAGATTCCTTCTCAATGCCGTAGCTTCCTGAGATGCTGCGCAGGGCTTCTCAAGCCTTACCATGCACACAAACCACGGGGGCGCCTGGTTAGAATGCCACTATTCAGAGTGCGGGCAGCCCTCGAACACATGGCAGGTTCGGTCCCAGGCCACCGCTGTAAAGTGAGTCATGTTCATTTTGTGGGCGGAGAGTCCTGCCTTCAGCTCATAAAAAATGCGACATCGGTGAAGTCCAATGAGGCGAGGTGCCATCTGGGGACAAGGCACCTCGGCATCACTGGGAAGCTTGTTAGAATGAGTCCTCCCTTTAACCAGTTCCCTGGGGGTTCCGAACACACGTTAAAGCTGTAGAATCTGGGCCCAGAGAGCGATTTGAGAAGACACGCTGCTGCTGCCGGCGGGCTGTGCAAGGGGCACGCAGTCCCTTGGCCCATCGGCTCATTCTCTCCTCCCTCCTCACGCACCTTACATCTGATGCTACTACTTCGTAGCGCTTTCTGTCAGGTGATACACCTAGTCTTCAGATTTTAATCACTGTGGCAACTCCACAAAGTGGAGATGCGTTCTGCAGAAGAGCTTGCTGGGAGCAAGTATGTAACCTTAGGCGGGAAGGGTCACCTCCCCAAGAGGCAGGACCAGGGGCCGACCCCAGGTGTTTCCTGCTGTTAGGAATGTGTTTTAATGCGTCTTTCCCTGCAGCTACCCAGGGAGGACCTTTGTCATCCGTACAAGCCACCACCAAGATGGCTTACTTTGTATCTTCTTCCAAACAGATAAATCAAGCTCTAGGCAGTACAGTTTCCTACGGAGGAAACAATTCCTCTGTGCACGTTCTAGAGTGAAAGCTGACACTGAGCTGAGAGAGGCGAGGAGACTGGCTGTTTGTTTGGCCCATGTGCTGCCACCTGCGGCAGCTGTGGGGACAGCCAGTCCCTGGGGCCTGAGGGGCGGAGAGTGGGGTGGTAAGTGTCTTTCTTAACGTGAGCCCTCCATGGGGGGCAGAAAGAGGGGAGACACTTAGATGGCATCTCATAACCAGAGGGCACCTGGAACAGTCAGGGGTGTAGACGGAGGAAAGAAGCCAAGTTCTAAATGTGGGTCACAAGCTGGCCACGGGGTCCCGGCGAAGGGGCCGACGATTAACACAAGCCGGTTCCCTTACACCGCACAGCCCTTCTTAGTTTGGAGGGCTTCACATTCATTACCTGCTTATATCATCTTAATCTCACAAGTAAGACAAGCTGGAAATACTGCTTTCTGTTTTACAGAAGAGGCGGCTGGGGCTCAGACGTCATCCCCTGGATGACAGTGCCTGATGTCATTGCCACGTCAATATCCAAACATTTGCAGCAGGAGCGCAGTCTGAGAGCAGCACTAGCTGCCTTGGGATAGGGAGGAACCCGTGACCTGGGAGGTCATGTGGTACTTGCTGCCTGGCTGACGTCTCTTCAGTTTCAGAGAAGTTACGTGCTTTTCAAGTTAACCACACAGCAGCCAGGCGGCCAACACCTTCAATGAAACGAGTGCAGGCACGGTATTCGCCAGTCTCCGAGCCACAGCCCTTGTCATTAGCAGTGACCGACTAGGTCCTACGGCCCCTACGAGGCCCTGTCCCATGCTCCTAAACTGAAGGGGGTCTGTTCAGGCTTGTTTCCAACCAGGACACTGAGCCGTGACTCATCCTCTGGAGAATAGCTAACATGTTCTAAAAACAGCGCGTCACGGTCCTGGCTGTTTAAACAGGTGTGTTAGCAGCAGACCTTCCCCGGAGAGCGGCAGGAGGGCTTGACCCCGGGAGAGGTGCGAGCATTGTTCTCCTGGAGCCAACGAGCAGGCCTGGGCAAGCCCTGCCTCCTGTGGGATCCCCGCCCCAGCCCGGGAAGCCGGCGGGCGCGGGTCTGGGCAGCTCCCCGGGCGTCCCGGCCCACGGGCACCCGCCCGGGACGAGCCATGACTCTGGGCGGAGGCCGGGCCCACTGCTCGTCAGGGCTCTTCTGTTGTCTTTGGCATCACAGCCGAGGAGGGACAGCTGGGGCCGCTCAAGACTGCGTTTTGGAGAGTAGGGTCCTGGGGGGTCGAGGGTCCACACTGGCTTCTGGAAACTTCTCCAAAAGGTGTGGAGGACACTTCCTAGACTTCAGAGCCACGTTCCAAGCGTGACCAGGTTGGGGCACCAGGGATGCCACACTGGACGTGGACGAAGCTCTTGACTTTGCTGAACTTGCACCGTTTTTTTTGTTTGCTCTATGGTGTAAGTGCTTTCCCATGTTGTGTTAGGGTTTCCTTAACTCATTAAATGAGTTGCCAGTTTGCTGAGTGTATATACCATAATTTATAAACCCATTTCCCTGTTATTATTTAAGGCTCTTTCTAGCTTTCCCCCCCACTAAGAATAGTGCTTCAGGGAATATATTCATGCATAGATGTTGCTTTTGTTTCTCAGACAAAATTATATCCTTAGGCTCAGTTCCCAGAAGTGAATTATTGGGTCAAAGAATATAAATATTTCTGTGGCTTTGGACGTATGTTGCCAAATTGCTTTCCAAAACAGTCATTGCAATAAGAGGCACAGAGAAATTTACCGCGACTCCACCAGCAATAATGTGCTTTTCTTCTTTAACCATGGATATTTTAACAAGCAAAGCCTCATTGTTTGAGTTAGGGTTTCTTTGTTCATGACTGAGGTTGGCCGTCATTACCTCTATAATACTGGCTTCCTACTTTCCATAAATCATATGTTTTTCTTTCTCTCTTAGCGAGGCCCCTAAGGGGCATTTGGTGTCCCTGTTGGTTCAGGCACAAGGCAGTTGGGGCTGACTGCAGAGAGACGGGGTTCCCCGCAGTGGGACAGTGGGGACGACTCAAGCCTCAGGCTCTGCAGGGAGCAGGGCTGGGGGGACTGACCGGCCGTAGAGGGGCGAGTGGAGGGCGGAGGTCTGGGGCCCACGGAGTGCAGCTGTGACTCAATTCCCAAATAGCAAAGAGAGCCCAGGAACAAGGAGGTAGGCAGTGACCACTGTCCAGAGGTGGAGCGCGGCCCCTAACCCGGAGTGTGTGATGGGCCGGAGCGATTCACTCAGGCTGAGTGTGTCTGCTGAGCCCCTGGGCGCAGCGGTCCCCACTGAGCCATGAATGTCACTGCTGATGCTGAGACACAGGCCTGGCTGCCAATGTCCACAGAGGAAGTGCCACACATACCTAAAGTCCCCAGAGCTTCCACACACCTGCCCCTGGACACACCCTCAGTACCTGTCAGGTGAAGTAGCAGGTGAGCGACAAGTAGCTGCATGGCTAACACAGGTGATGGTTTAAATAGCCCGGAATCAGACCCCATGTCAAGGACAAGAAGGAACCACCGGTGCTGGGTGGTCCTGGTACGTGACAGGCCAGGCAGGGCCAGCCACGCAGGACAGCCGCTGCTGGCAGAACTTCCAGTAGCTGGAGCCACAAGTTCTTCACTGAAGGAAGGGTTGGGTGGCACATTTCGGAGTCTAGGACAACGACAGCCCAGTAAATAACCCTATTTCCCCTCTCGTCCCTCAGCGGGAACCGGCCTGTGCACACATTTGACCGGCAAAGCCAGGCCATCAGCGTGAAGTCATAAATCTGGGTTCCTCTCCATCTGCGATGCTCAATCAAACCCCAGATTTTAGAGGTGGGGAAACTGAGGCCCAGAACGCTCTGCTGTCCCCTATGCCACACTGTGAGCTGCGAGGAAAACCAGGCTCGTGCATCCCAAGTTTCCGGGCCCCAGCCTTGGACTTGACCTCCTGTGGCCCATCGGAGCATGAAGGGCTAGTTGGCCCTAGGGGGTCATCTCTCCCCTCGTCAGACTGGCTTCCCTGCATACCTCCGCCAACCCCCACGTGTGCCTCGGTGGTCCAGGATGCTTACCGTGTCACCTGCACTTGGCCCCAGAACCCACAGCGGTCCTCGGGCAGCAGGGGCTCCCTCCAGGGGCAGAGCGGCCTGGGAGGTGTGAGCAGAAGAGCAGATGGGCCCGTTCGCGTGGCACTGGAGGGCGAGGCTCAGTGGCCCCGATGGCACGTGGGCGTTTCCAGGTGATGAGAACACCCCTGCCTGCACCGCGGAGGCAGGAACGCGTCATAGCGACACAGGTCGGCAGCCCTGGCGTGCCCTCAGCTCTGCCTGATGTGCCTGCGGTGTGCCTCAGTTTCCCCCTCTGTCCAGTGAGGCGCCTGCAGGGGGTGCTCCGTCCAAGGCTCCCTTTCTGGCTGCAGCAGACTGAGCAGACAGAGCTGGGGTGGCCCACCGCCCAAAGCCGTGGGGTCAAGTCGAAGGGGACTCAGCATCTTCCCAGGTAGGGGACTCACGTTTGAGAACCAAGAAGGCTTTAACAACGTGGGATACCCGACGTGGACTCATGAAGTTCTATCTGTATTTTCAGGCAAAGTTACATTTACAACTGGCTCGCTGTACAGCTGTATGGGCGGATAAACAAAGCTTTTTTTATGATGCCACAGCATTCTTTGTAGGATGCTGGTCACGGACATGGTTTGATCAGTGACATTTGGAGAGTGAGGTCAACCAAGGGACCCGCAGGTAATGCACTGGCTTCTTGAAAAGACCCTCTGGATCGCTCCCCCAGCTGCCTGCCCCGCAAGGGCGTAGGTTTCTCGTTCTGCGTGTGGGGGGCTGTGACGGGGGTTGTGACGGGGTTTGTGTGGGCCCTGCTGGTAAAGTTGTCTCTAAGTCGCTATTGCAAACCCAGGTGATTTTATGAAACTTGGAGCGGAGTCATCCCCCAATGCGCTTGTGGAACCAACAGCTCCATCGCCATGTTGGGATCGGCCAAAGAGACCCACTTACTCGTTCAGTTCCTGAGTGTTTATTGAGCCTGTCCTGTCTGCCAAGGCGTCTGGAGGGGATGAGATTGAATCGGACGAGGGCTGCGCTCAGCCTGCTCCAAGAGGGCGGGACGCGCCAAGTGCAGGGCAGAGGGAAGGAGACGCTTGGGAGGAGGACAGCTACATTCGGTTTTAAGATTATTTCTGAGGGAGCGGGGCAGGGGGGCTGTGTGGAAGGGGGGAAACGGGGTAAAGGGGGGAAGTTGAGACAACTGTAATAACAAACAATAGAATTAAAGAGATTATTTCTGGATGAGGGGGTTGTGGAACGAGAGATCTGAGCCTTGTTCACGGTGGCAGTCGAGTTGGGTTACGGGGATAGATATGCCAGGCTTTATTGTCCACTACATGCCTGGCAACTTTCTTACAGTAGCTTACAAACCACCCAGGAAGCCCTACAGACGCATAAGGCTTTTTTTTTTTTTTTAAACCAGTGAGTAACTGTCGCTCCAAGATGTTAGACAAGTGTCCACCACCATCTGGGAGCTTGTCCTCTCAAAGAATTGGAAACACAGTCTGTCTGTCCCCAACACAAGCGCCCCTCCCGCGCAGTGCTGCCTCCCAATTCCGATTGGCTGATAGTAAAACGGAACGTGGGCGTGCCAACCAGGGAGGCAGGAAGGACAGCATGTTTGATTGATGGAGAGGTAGAAGTGGCAGGTGCCTGCTGGGCTGGCAGGCAGCGGGGAGTCGCTGGAGCTTGTGGAAAAGGAATGTCGGGAACCGGCTGAGGGTGCGTCCCACGGAGGCAGGGGACTAGTTCACGGGCTGCAGAAGTGATTTGAGCGGGGCCGTGAGACCCTAAGAGTAGAAGCAGGAGGACAGATGTGCTTTCCCATGTCAGGAAGCCTGGGTGAGGGTGAGGGTGAGGGTGAGGGCAGCTGGTTCCTAGAGCAGCAGTTCAGAATCTGCCACCCCACCACGTGCTGCTTGGGCATGGTGACTATTTCGAGGTGAAGGGCTTCGGGTCTCCCTCTTCTGCCCGAAAGCAGGCCATCAAGTTTCCCTGAGAACGCCGCCCGCCCTGCGCCAGGAAGAGGAGGAGTCCTCATTGCTGGTGACTGGGAGAGAAAGCCCACATGGGCCTGTGCAAACCAGCCTACTCAAACCTCCCTCATCTTCCACTGGTTTCCCCCAATGTATCTCCACCTCGCTGTCCCATTGACGGCCCTGAGGCCAAACACCCCTGCCCCCGCCTGGTCACATACCCACAATTTACCACTCGGTGTGTACAAACGTACACACATTTTGGGGACTGAGCTTCTTGGGGCCTTTATTTTCCTCCCCAAGACCCCTGTTATGATTTCTAATTTTGTAGCTCATTTATGTGTCATGTCAAATATAAAGGAAAAGTCTATTTTTTATTAGAGTTATGCACTGACATAGGAAAAGTGATGTATTTGGAGTTCGTTGAAAAATGCCTCGAAGAAATAAAAGGGGATGAAAACCTAGGGGGGGAAGGGGAGCGAATATAAAAATATAGACGTTGAGTTGGAGAGATTTGAAGTTCATAATAAAATTGACAGTAGTAGTAGTGAATCTTATTTTATTCATTTAACAAATTATTAGTGCTGTGATGAGAAATTTTATGTGCCAACTTGTTTGGGCCATGGAATGCCCAGGTAGCTGATTAAGTGCTCTTTCTGGGCAACTCTGTGAGGGTGTTTCTGGAAGAGGTTAGCATTTGAACTGGTGGGCTCAGAAAGTGGTGTGGCTGACTGACATAAATCATCTTCTGTCACTGCCACCCGTCGCTGTCATCAGGAGCGCACAGACCAGACGGCCGTGCTGATGCAGGGAAGCTGTGCGTGGGCCAAGCTGCGCGGCCTCCCTGTCCAAGGCCAGCCAACTGTTTGAACCTCTGGTGCCCCGCCCGCTGGCACTGTCCACATTCTGTTAAGCTATGAGCTATCGCTTCCATCTGGGAACATCGGGCTGCTCGTGTCCAGAGACCAGCAGACAAGAGGTGTCACCGTCTGGGGAGGAATGATGGTTCCTGACCAGCAGGAGGTGCTGGGACTGCCGCCTGTCGGGGAGCAGGATGGGATACAGCCCACATCCACGGAAGCCACAGAGATCAAGTTGTAGGTTCAAGACCAGTTGCCGCAGTGGGGGATGTAGTTCACCCTACTGTACCCTTCCTTTTCTAAGTCTTTGCCCTGGAGACAGGCCACTGAAGCCCCAGCAGCCCCACAGCCTGACCCTGAATGAAGAAACCCATGTTCCTTCCTCTGAGGCCACATCCCCCTCCCCTGCACGCTCCGCGGCCCGCCTGTTGGGCACAGGCTAAGGGTTCGCATGGACTCGATTCCCACTTGCTTCCTCCCTTCCTACGGGTGCCGGTTCTCAGAGCCCTTTCTTGTAAAGGGTCCACCCACTGTACTCTCCCTGAGCCTGTGTCTGGAGAACCCAATGGAAAACCGTTCTCAAACACCCCCAGAGCGCATGGCGTCATCACATGCCCACCGCGGCAACACTCGGTCACGTTTTAGGGACTGAGTGGTTTAACGTAGTTTATAACTGTTCTTCCCAGTAGCTCCCGAGATAGGCACGTAATTCCCCTCTAGACTGAGGAAATGGAGCTCGAAGCGGCAGGAAAGTTCAGTTAGCGAGAGTTGCATTGAAAATCAGGTTTATCGGGATGTAACCAAAAAACATTTTTTGCATGAGCGAATGGAAAAAGTGAGCCACTGTTAGCCAATAATAAACCTTTTACTCTGCGTAGAATGTTACAAAGCCTAAGTCCAACTCATGAGTTACTTTCTTTGATTTGTACAACAACCCAGTGAAGAAGCGGTTTGGGCTTACGGGTTTTGTGTTTCTAATTGTATAATTACAAACAAGGACCCTGCCACCCCCAGCACTCCGCTCCCGCCAGCCCTCACTGTTTGTGAAATGATCAATCACATTAACTGTAAAACCCTACTTGATTATTTCTTATCGCGCCGCTCATTAGCCGATAAACGAAAGAGCCAGCTGTTTGAGGATTCGGAACCCCCCCCACTCCCCCACGCCGGCGACAGCGGCAGGAGAACTTGTATGCACACTGAAACGCTCTATGCGGGCACACTAACAATAACAAAAACCTAAAAATACAGGGACGGTCCTGCATACCCTGGGGTTCCAAAGCAACTCAATTGTCACAGCGACACCGGGGAGGTGCCATGTGTGGGGGCAGGTGGTGAGACGCAGACCCGTGTTGCAGGACACAGGGAGTCTCACCCGGGTTCATGGATGGGCCTTTTAGGGGCGATGAAGCACCCGGGCTGGAGGGAGTTTAGAAGATGAGGGGAGCTGAGGGCGGGAGGAACGCAGCTGAGCCAAGATGGGTGAGTACGGGGCGGTGGGGCGCGATCTCTCAGCGTCACCTGGCAGAGTTCAGGGGAAGATCACAGGCTGACTCAGACCCGTTCCCACCACGTGCCGACAATAGAGGAAGAGGAACAGCTGCGTCTGACACTTTCTAGACACAGGCAGGGAGTGGGCAGACAGCAGTCAGTCCTCCGTGCCTGCTGGAAACCCTCGGCGGGCATGAGGGCCACGCGTGTCCGCGTCCCTCTGCACGGCCTCCCTCCCAGTTCACCTCTGGGGCACTCACTCCTCTCTCCCATTCTAGGGTGGTTTTTGTTTTTTTTTTTTCAGTGTAGCATTTTATTTTACTATCTTAAAAATAGCTCATAAACCTGGAGGCTTGTACGTCTGCAAACTCGTGTCGGGATTTTAATGAACTTGACCCGTTCATGCAGCCAAGTGCCTCAGTGTCTGACGCTGCTGGGTGTGCATGTGCGTGCTTTGCACATGCGTGTGCCGATAGCGCAGTCCATATCCACTTTCCCTCCATTGACTAGCGTGTCGTTCCTGCTACTTAGGAACCAGGTGAATGAATGCATCAAAGTGGGGGCAGAGGTGGCCGTGGGAGGGAGGTGACTTTTGCTGGGACAGTCATTAAAATGTTAGAAGTGCCCCCATTAGCTTCTGAGAATGGCAAGACCCGAGAGGTCACCGAGTACAGAAGGAACAACAGGCGCCGTAGAGCTCGTCTGTTCGCACCCCGTGCATTCCCAGGTGAGACGGCTGAGCACAGGCACAGGTGGCTTCCCTGAGGCCCCCAGGGGGCGACTTCACAGACAAGGGCCCGGGCTACCCTCCCCAAGCAGGGGGAGCACAGCTTTGTGTGGCGCAGGGCCAACAGCGAGCACGTGAAAACGTGTCAACGTTCAAGGAAGAGTTCTGGCCTCAACTCACTGGCAATGCAACTTTGCGCAACTCGGTTTTTCTGCACCGCGGTCTCCTCGTGTCTGAAATGGAACTATAAGGACGTCTCAGAAGCGAACAAGTCCATCCACGTGTAGTGGGCCCTTCTGCTGCCCACCCCCAGGGCTGAGGAGCCCCCGTGCTGCAGGCCAGGTGCCCTGGGCAGCTGGGGCCACGTGCTGGCAGGTCCCACCTGTGTGGCACTGAATGTCACACCGTGGCTCAAGCACAGCAGGCCAGGAGGACGCGACCTTCTCCTGAAAGCAAGAAGGCTTTCCACACCCAGCGCATGCCAGTCCTTGGCAACGGCCACCCGAGTGAGGGGTAAACTCCCAGGCGCTTTCAGCTACCTGTGGCAGTCCGGGCAGTCCCAGTGGCCCCTCAGGCAACCCTAAAACAGCGCTAAACGGACTTTCAGTAGATGCCCAGCCTTTAGCCCTTCCGAGACAACCCGGGAAGGCTCAATGTCTCCCGCCACACGGCCACAGCAGGGCTCAGCTCCCAGTGCCCAGAGCAGTTACACGTCAGTACTAAGGTGTCACGCTGCCTCCCACCCTAAGTCCTGCCTCCCGGGAGCACCTCCCAAGTCACCATCCCAGGCTCTGTTTACTGAGGACCTGACTTTGAGAGGTAGCTGTGCCTCGTGGATCCAGTCCCGACCTGCAGTGGCACTGGAAGTCAGCACACCTGTCCGACAAGAACCGGACAGATTGAGAATGACGTATTTTGGAGGTCAGATGGCTTCCTTAGTTGCAATGGATCTCCAGGTAACTTCTTGCATTGGGCTGAGCACTGTTCAAGCAAGGAACTTCAACACATTTCTTTCAGGGTCAGTAAGCCACAGAGGGAAAGCACCGGGCTCCGCGTTAGAGGAGTCGGGATAGTGTGTCTGGCTGTCTTACGGGAATGGAAGTAATGGCGGCTGCGGCTTAGGGTGGGGAGTGCTGTTAAATCTGGCAGGGGCAGGTGCTCTAGAATGTCTGAAGGGTTTTTAAGGTGGAGAAGGCATGAAAGGCAATCTCCCTTCGCGTTCTACAATCGCTCTTTAGGGGGCAAAGTCATTTGTTGTCTTTGCCTTTTTTTCTGCTTTCTAATCGTCTCTTTTCTTTCGTACCAGCACTGACACAACTTCTCCCTCCCCACCCAGCCATCCGCCTCCTCCACAGACATTTAGCGCATGCCGGCTGAGCACAAGCACCTGCGGCACTTGCCCTGCAGATTCTTCAGCGAGTGAAACAAAGATCTCCAACTTCACGGAGGTACGTTCTAAGGAAGGTAGAATAACACACAAAGAAGGTGACAAGTGATAGAAGTAAAAGGAAGCGGAGAGGGGAGAGAGAGACGTTTAAATGTTGCTTCGTCGGC
>PVJD01011100.1:25995-48805 GCA_004026545.1 Mormoops blainvillei | reverse complement strand
ATACAGCATGGTACGGGCACTTGTATCTATAATGGGTGTGATGTAGCCAGGTGAGCTCCAGGTGTCCTAACGAAAGGTGGAGATAGGCATGTCTCTTGACATACATTTCTTCTCCATGGTGGTGGCTGTTGCAAGTGTAGGAGGTTTTCTAGGCCCAGATGGGCCACAGGTGCACTGATGGCAAGTGTGAACACTAGGGCCTCTGGTCGTGGCAGTGGTGCTACCCCTCCCATCACCATGCCACCTGTGCTATGTAAAATGGGGAGTGGTTCTCTTGGAGAGGGGGAGACTGGAAAATGACAGGTTGGGAAGGAGGCATGGTGTAACCATAGCATTGGTGTCAACGGCGGGGTTGAAGTTTGCAGCGATGCCATCTACTGGAGATAGGTGACTCCAGAATCCACAAGGAGGAGTCCGATGCTAGCTAACGGGAGCACCGAGGTTGGGGACGGCTCTCTTCTGCTGACCATAAGGGGTCCTGAATGTGGGAAGAGGGATGGTTCGGGGGCCAAGGTGATAGTGTGGGGAGGGCAGAAGTCCTTCAGTGCAGGTGGTCCAGTGGAGGAGACTTCTTTTTGGAGATGAGCTCCTTGAAGGGATGTGCAAAGGCTTTTCACTATGCGTTTCCCTACCTACCCGCAGTGAGCTTGGCAAGCTGGGTGGATGGCCTTCTCCCAGCACGTTCTTTGTGGATCTCTGGCCGCAGGGAGCAGCATCAGAGAGCTTGGGTCAGAGAGCACTGCTGCTTCTGACTCAGGCTTCAGAGGAGGCAGGGCGACTCCCACAGGGCTGTGTGAGCTTGCGACCCCCTAGCCTTTGGAGAGGAGTGCATGGGAGACAACTGGGCACTCTCACTCAGGCTGGCCTGTGGGTGCCGGGATGGAGGTCCAGAGGCCCAGGACTGTACCTGAGGGAAGTGAGAACCCCATTGGTCTTCAGGACCCTGGATGACAGGATAGACCCCGCTGCTATGGGAGCTGTTCCAATTGTCCTGTCCACTGACCTCTCTGGGATGCTCTTTGTTCTTTGCCATCCCTTTTGGGGCTCTTCTTGGACCCTCACCTTCATCTCCTTTGAGCAAAAAAGGGGGATGATGCTGAATGGTATAAGCTTTACAGCCTCGACTACCTACCCAGGTGGTAAACTTGTGAGAACAAATTTGTGCCCCAAAGGAGGGATATTTATGGTTCATGAGTGTCCAAACATGATGCAATTGTAAATCAACATGGCAGAGCTGGAAATTCTTTACCTACCCCCTCTCCCCTAGCTGTCCATCCTTCACAACAGCTTTCCCTGCCTGTTTCAATCAAAGCTTCTCATTTAGACATGCCCCTTAAATCTTAGCTTGCACAGATGGCTTAAAGATGCCATCGAATCATTAGGAAGAACACTGGCCTAGGATACTCAGACTCTAGTCTTAGTTCTATACTAATTTCCCTGAGACTTGGGGTTGATAATCCTACTTCTTCGGTCTTGAGTTTGCATCTAAAGTGGAGAGGAGCCCTGACCAGTGTGGCTCAGTTGGTCAGGCCTTGTTCCGCAAAGCGGAAGATCACCAGTTCGAATCTTGGTCAGGGCACATGCCTGGGTTGTGGGTCTAGTCCCTGGTCGGGGCCCATACGAGAGGGCAACCAATTGCTGTTTCTCTCTCACTTTGATGTTTTTCTTCCTCTCTTTCTTTTTTTCCCCCCCTCACAAAAAATAAACAAATAAAATATTAAAAAAAATAAAGTGGAGGGGAGTAGACCAGGAGATCCACAGTCTAACTCTATGAGTCTTTCCACTGTGACACGGAGTTTACGAAGACCAGCAGTTTCACTCTCTATGACATCACTCAAATATGTCACATTTTCTCCTCAATGCCAAATTACTGACAATGTGACACTTGCACTAAATTTCCTTGGCCTGCCTGCTGCTTCACTTCTTCCCGTATCAAATTATAAAATTGGATTGTGGTATGTTTAGGTCTCCGTCATGAGTTTGAGCCTGCCTGTTTCCTCTCATTTTCTGTCATGATTAGAGAAACAGCCACTCAAATATTCCCTAATTCAATGTAAAACTTTTCTATATTTATACGGAACTATTGCCAGAAATAACCATCCAGGTAAAGTTATTCTTTAAAGTGGTCTTAAATTCATATGGCCTTTCATTGCTTCCTTTAGTAAGAGAAAATCTGCTATCTTTATCTCACTCGTTTGATCTGGTGTTGAATCCTGGAGTTGTTCAGGACGACATCGGCTTCTTTGGGGAAAATCCCTCTTCTCAGTGTGAGTTATAACTCAGGCTCTCTCCGTCGTATTCCTCAGACAGTGCTGGCTCAGGAAGATACGCAGAGGAGAGGACACGGGCTGCCACAGTGACAGAAATCTAGCCATTTCCTGTTACCTTTTATTATTCCTTGCTAAGAGCTGCTTCCAGCTCTCCCTGTGGTTTCAGAAACAAAGAGAGATTATGGTCATGTTGGTGTCTTTGCAGAATAAATCCCAGTAACTCTTTTTTCCAAACTAAAGGGGGTTTTGGTTTTGTTTTTTGTTTTATTCCTCTCTCCAGGAATAGTAGAATCTTCTTCATTCGTGTAGGAATCCGGTTGTTAGCTATTATGTTGGCTAATAATTTAAAGAAGTTTCATATCCCTTAGCAAGCAGACATACTCACAGTTTGTCTCTGTCACAAATGGAAGACCTCAAGAATACAAAAACTCAACCTCTACTAAAAAGTTTTCTAAAACCAATTCTTCAAAAAAGTAATTATAAAAACCCTGTTTGCACAGATAATTTCTTAAACAGAGAATTATAGTGGTTTTGGAAAGTCAGGATTAATTTTAATGGCCCTCCCTTACTTGGTTCATTCCTCCAAGAATATTCAGCAAATGTTCAGCGAGTCTGGATTTCACTGGCTTTGGGCGAAAGGGCTCCATGCCACACCCCAGGTGTCAGACCTCCATGGGGTCATGCAGGGCCCACAGCCTCGGGGGCTTTGGAGGTCTCACCAAGTCAATGTGGCCCGGAAAGACCTAGAACCAATCCTCAAGAACAGTGGACTAAGAAAGGCTCTTTGCTCTTCCCCTTTTGCTCGATTTTGTAATATGTTTGCCACCACCAGGTGGTAGTAGGTAGGTGCATCCACGGCAAAGGTGGAGTTACCAAAGTGTAAAGGCTCACTTCAAGGAAATGACCAAAACAAACTCTGTTTAAAGAGAGTATGGAAATCTTAATTAAATGGGATCAGCATTACACATGAAACATAAAGAAGAATACAAATGTAAATGAGGTATCTTTCCTTGTGGGAAAAGTCCGAAAGTGTGTGTGGGTACGTGTGTGCTAAACCGAAACAAACTATGAACTAACTTGGCTTTTTTTCACACAATTGTCAGCTTGCTGAATGTCCTTCATTTCCACCCACATTTTCCTCCTTCTGGGGAAAGAGGAGCCCCACACACAAGTTTCAGATTCCAAATACTTTCACGTGGTATCAGTTACAGAAAACAAAACACAAAAAGCCTGTTGCATTAGAATCATCATAAAGTCTTATAATTTTAGAGCTAGAAGGAGCTTTAGAGATCTTCTAGTTCACACCCCTCACTTGACAAATGAGGAAGCTGACTCCGCAGAAGTTGCGTGAATTATCCAAAGTTACCCAGTATGTATGGACAAAGTCCAGCAATTAGGCCGTCAGTCAGGCTTTTGCCCCCGCGCTCCCCCAAGCCACTCCTGTTAATGGCACTAGTCGCCTCCACACTGTCAGCCCTCAGACCCTCCTCCTAGGTCTGCAGCAGCGTTCACCCACAACTGGTCATCCCGTTCCCATGCTCTCCTCACTTCACTCCCAGGACACAGGAGCCTCTTGGTTTTCCTCCCCATTCACCACCCGCTCTTCAATCTTTTTCACTATTCCTCATCTCCCCAACTTTTTAATGGTGGGGTTCTCCAGGACTCAACCATTGGACCCCTGCTCTTCTTTAACTACTCTCATTCCCTGGGGGAATTCCATCTCCCTAGTGGAGACCCGAGAGTTGTGTTTGCAGCCCAGGCCACTCCCATAAACTTCAGGCCCATTTATCTCTCTGTCTTTCTAAGATCTCCACTTGGACATCTAATAGATGTTTAAAGTATTTGTTTCAAAAACTGAATTTCATAATCACCCACATAAACTTGATTTACTCATAGTCCTTTGAAACTCTAATGAGTTGCAACTCCAGTCTTTCCAGGCCAAAAGCATTGGAATGTTTCTCCCACATTCCACATCCAAATCATTCACTCTACCTCCAAAATATCCCTCAAATCTGATAACCTCTTACCCCCTGTTCTGCTAGCATCTGATTCAAGTTATGTTTGTTTTCCTTGCCCGCCTTCTTGCAAATGCCTTCTGCGCATCTGTCTGGCTCATCCCAGGCTGCACTGTAGTCTAGTCTCAAATTGCCAGGTAAAGGGATCCTTTTAAAATTTGTTAAAATATGTCACCCCTTTGCTCCAAACCCTCCAAAGGCCTTCTATTCCTCTAAGAGTAAAAGCCAAAGTACTTACAATGACCTATAAGAACCTGTACATCCTACTGCCCCCAAACGTCCCCGAACTCAGCTCCTGATACTCTGCTACTGGCTAACCCTCCTTCTAGCCACACTGGACTGCTGACTATTCCTGAACATTCCAGGCATTCTCCTGTCTCACGGTCTTCGTGCCTGCTACTCCCTCCGCCTGGATGTTCTCTCCCCAAGTGTCTGCATGGCTCGTTACCCGACCTCCTTCGAGTCTTTGCTCAAAAGTCAACCCCACACAAGGCTTTAACTGACCATCCTTTAGGAAATTATGCCCACCGTCCTTGCCTTCCCAGCTTTCTTCTTTATAGCACTTATTCACTGCCAACGCCTTTATATTTTACTTATATATTTTTCATCTCTATGAGAATCTGAGGGTCAGAAAAATAAAAATTGATGTCACTTCTGTTTACTGATGGGTCTCCAGTGTATAGAACAGACCCTTGCACATTTGTGTTGAATAAGTAGTTGCACTGTGGATGAAGGAATGAATGTGTGAGTGTGTCACTTATATTATTATTCACTTAATGGTTTTCTTAAAATCAACTCACATTTATAAACTTAAATTTAGTTTGAAGAATCTATATCATTATTATTGGCCGTAAACTACAAACCAGTGTTATTTGTTATGAATGGAAGGTAACCTTAAAATTAAATATATAACTAGTCAAATGGCAAAGATCATTTGGTATGTCTCTAAGTGCCCACCATGCTATGGGAAACACTGTCCTAGAGAATAAAGCCCCAGCTCCTTCCCATGGCCTATTCAACACCCTCCAGGAACATGGAACTTCCTAGGATTCACTTCATGCTTTTTCGTGGTTTATGACTTTTTTCATGCAGTTCCCTTTGCCTAGAATGCTTATCATAATAAAAATTTAGTTTTAGGGTTTTTGAAATTAAAGTATCACATATATATTGCCCTGGCTGGTGTAGCTCAGTGGATTGAGAGTCGGCCTGCAAACCAAAGGGTCGCTGGTTCGATTCCCCAGTCAGCGCACATGCCTGGGTTGCGGGCCAGGTCCCCAGTAGGGGGCACTTGAGAGGTAACCACACATTAATGTTTCTCTCCCTCTCTTTCTCTCCCCCTTCCCCTCTCTCTAAAAATAAATAAATAAAATCTTTTTAAAAAATTATCACATATATACAGTTTAGAAAGTCAAACAGTACTTAAGTCTTATAACAGCAAGCAGTTGTCCCTCCCTCCTGATCCCCACTCCACAGAGAAAACACTTCTAATTCTTTTTGAAATTGTCATAAAATGCACACAATATAAAATTTATCATTTTAACCATTTTTTAAGTGTAGAGTTCAGTGGCAATAAGTACAATCACATACAGTGCGATCATCACGACCATCTATCTCCAGAATTTTTTCTTCTCTCCAAACCGAAATTTTACATCCATTAAAAAATAACTTCCTGTTTCCTCATCCTCTTAGCCCTTGGAAAGCACCACTCCCCTTTCTTTCTCTATGAATTTGACTACTCTAACTCCCATATAAGTAGAATCGGGCAGTATTGGTCAATCTGTGACTGGGTTATTTCACTTAGTATCATAACTTCGAGGTTCATCTGTGCTGTACTGTAGCATGCAATGCTTTCAATTTACCCCAGGACTTCTTTTCTCCTCTATGCTGGGGATTCTCTTTGCCTGTCTTATGGGGTGGCTCTTCTGTTTCCTGGTTCCCCTGTTTTCCTATTCCTTGTTTTATTCCTTTATTTATATATGGCACTACCTCCATTACCTTTTTAAGCAAGGTGCATAAAAGGTAAATTTCTAAAGACTTTGCATTTCTAAAAGTATCTTTACTTTAACTTCACATTTAATGATAGTTTGGCTGGGTATAGAATTCTAGGCTGGAAATAATTTTCTTTGAGATTTTGAAGGTATTTATTAATTGACTTCTAAAATCCAAAATTGCAGACATTAAGGCAGAAACTATTCCCTTTCCCTGTTATTTTTATGTAATCTATATGTTTTCCTATGAAAAATGTACAATCTTTCCTTATTGTTTAATGTTTCAAACTTTTACAATTATGTACTATTGTTTATGACTTCAACATTTTGGAATTAACCATGCTGGACACTTTCTGAGGTTATTGTGTTTGTGTGTATGTGTGTTCAAGTTGACTCTTCTTCCCAGCAATGACTTTGAGAAACCTCTTTGTTTTGATTTTATACTTGGTTTTGATCTCTGTTTTTGTTTTTGTTTTTTCTGATAAAACTCTACCATTAAATGTCTGGTGGTCTTTGGTTATCCTTTCTTGTTTAATATTGGGAGAAATTAAAAACCAATCAGAATGTCTCTGTGCATGAACAAGGGCTGTTGCCTCGTAAATTTTATAGGATGGCAATCAGGCCGAGACCTAACCACTGCATAGAGGGTTCCTCATGCCTCTATCATTAGGTATTTCTTTTGGGCTTGCCAGGTTCCTCAAGGAGAAACCGTCTGCTTTCATTCCTAGGTAGGAGGATGTAAGCCTGTCTGCCACTCCTCTGAAGCCTGGGGGTACAGGGGAGGAACAGGCTAGGGAATCTCACCATTCAGATACATGCTCTCCCTTAATCCACCCGAGATCTCATCTCTGCCTGTCTCTTGGACTCTGCCTTTAGATTCCATTTTGGGTCCCTCTAGTCTTTTCTTCAGATGACCCACTGTGCCCTTTAGCCTTTTTATATGTCTCCCCAAATGCCTGCTTTCCTCCCCTGCCAGCCTTCAGTTAAGACATAATATCTCTGATTTTTTTTTAATGAATTCATAATTTTTATCTTTTATGTAAGAACTAGCACCTATGTGTAAGTCCCTAATTTTAGGAGGAGGACCAAGACATTTTGGGAATCAAACTCCACATCCTTGGAATGACAAGGAAGGAACTAAAGAAAGGGAAATGCCCAATCGATGTCTTTCAGAGTTTCAGGTCTTCGACTTTAAGATACAAAATAACAATAACAATAGATTGAAAACGAACATTAGGAAATATTTTAAACGAAAGCAAGCCTTCACATGAGTGTGCACATAGTAGATGTTCTATGGAGATAGATTAAGGTGAATTTAATATATGGATTGGGTAGCAGGTATATGGTTGCTTCTTATTGGAACTAAGATTTGGGGACTTTGGATATCAACAATTGGCTTCCTAATACTTTTTGATGATGCACTGCCTCCCCTTCACCAGGGCCTTTAGTTTCTAACCTAATCTTATTTATCATGATTCTCTGAGACATACCAAATAAAGCTTTCAGGTCTCTGTGTATTTTGGTATCTAGATGTGTCTGATTCACTTAAGGGCTTTCATCCAGTGACACTAACCATACCAGATGAGGTCTCCATGTTAACAGAGCTTAAATGTTTTCTACCCCTTCAGGCTCTTTGGGTGATGATTCAACCAAAGAGAAAATAGGAAGTGAAGGTTTGCACCCCTCCCCTTCTGACTCCAGTGCATTGCAATAGGGCTACTTCTAATGTGCTTAGCAACAATTAGCTCTTGAAGCTGCAACAGCTGCACAATGCTGATGCTCTCCAGATGCAACCAATGAATTAAATCATGCGATAATTCAATTGGAAAATTGGGTGTAATTATGGAGAATGCAGAGTCTGCTGGTCGCCTCACAGTGACTTGGAGCTCTTGGAACAACAGCGGGGTGGGCCACTCAGAGTGTGAGTGGCATACACAGAAGCTGATACGAGTGTTTGCAGGCATCTTAGTCCTCTCTGACAATGACAGCATTACCTAGCCCTGCACTCAGTGAAGGGCTTACCGAGTGCCACCAAAACAAATTTCCTTTGTAGCTTCTTTTTTAATTTAATTTAATTTTTTAAAAGATTTTATTTATTTTACCTTTAGACAGAGGGGAAGGGAGAGAGAAAGAAAGGGAGAGACACATCAATGTGTGGTTGCCTCTCAGGCACCCTCTACTAGGGACCTGGCCTGCAACCCAGGCATGTGCCCTGGCTGGGGAATCCAACGGGCGATCCTTTGGTTTGCAGGCCGATGCTCAATCCACTGAGCTATATACCAGCCAGGGCTTCCTTTGTAACTTCAAAACTTTTCACAGACCACCCTTCATAATGTGATAGTGGCTGTACTTTGAATGTCTGCTGGTTGGGAACATGTATAACAAGCAAAAGCTAGGTTCTCCACGGACTAGCAGTTCATGTGTTAATCAAAAAAGCCAGTTAAGTCAGAGAATCATAAAACAGTACACCTAAAACATGTGTTCATACACCAGTGTTTTAACGTGGGACCAAGGCCAAGGTCTTGGGCCCTCTGTTTATGAGTCATCTTTCTTACATTCTCACCATATCATTAAGACGATGTATTGTCTATAATTTCCGATTTGGGTTTATGTAAAGGAGAACAAAAACCTAAAAAGATCTGCAGAGCATTTGAAATAGAGACTTGTTAAAGATACTAACACTTTTCCTTCTGAACTTTGTCCTCTTACTGCCAAAGCAAAGGCTCTGTACTGCTTGGCCGCAGTGCCCTGTGCAACAGGAGGGGCAGCATCCAGAGCACTCCCCAGGGCCAAGCACTGCAGTGACAACCTGCAGAGCCTTTCTCAGTGGTTCTGCCTCATTCAGCAGCAGCTTCTTTTTTTACTGGCTTGCCTTTATTGAATCTTTCCAAAGCATTCAACTGAATTTTCATAGAAATAATAGCTCTCTTCTTGCATTGTAATTGAATTTTGTAATTACCATAA
Organism: Mormoops blainvillei; assembly: GCA_004026545.1. Taxonomy (NCBI): domain Eukaryota; kingdom Metazoa; phylum Chordata; class Mammalia; order Chiroptera; family Mormoopidae; genus Mormoops; species Mormoops blainvillei. Next base: position 39,568 of record PVJD01011100.1, on the reverse strand, counting down.
ATAACTTTGAGAACAAATACAATGGACTCTTGGGAAACTAACATCTTTACCGATGGCAGCAGAAATGTGCAGGTACAGTAGAAAAAGGCCCGCTGACCTCGGGAGGTTGGGCTGCTATGGTTATCAATCAGGATGCTTAACAGAGCGGTATAATATAGTGAGTTGTTAAAGTGGAAATTAGTTAAGAGAGCTTCTACTGTCCTGTGAATTTAGTGATGCTCTCGAATGAACTTCTATTTTGTTCTTAATTATTGATTCCATATAATTTCAAAAAGTAGCACCTAGAGGTGTGAGCATTTCGTCTTTCTAGTCCACAGAGTTGGGGACTCCATGTCGTAGCTCTCCAGGCATAACAGGTCGCGGGCTGGAAATTCCTGGCGTAGGGTTTCCTTCCCATAGTAATGTGAAAAATGATTGAAGGTAGTTAATAAGTGATAAAGCATTCTTTTTGTATAACAGTAATTTAAAATGAAAGGGGAGAATGGTGAAGGTGTTCTACTGAGAGCCACTCTGTTCCATAATGAAAGTTTCCTGGACAGCTTGAAGGGCACAAAAAACATCAATCCTAAAGAAGAAGAAAAAAGCCACCAATTCACACATTTGGAGCTTTCTCCAATTTCTGTTTCTTTGTCTCTCTCTGCCTTTCAGTGAATGATACCGTGTCTTTTAATTAGGCCAGACCAGGAAAGAGCAATCTCTTTAGACTTGAGAAGACCTCATGGAGTAACAGTGCCCCTAAATCAGATAGTCTTCAGTTCAAATCAGGACTCTACCACTTGCTTACCTAAGTTAACTTAATTCGAACATCAGTCACCTGCCTGTCAGAGGCCATGGCAATAAGCCCTCCACAGAGTTATTGTGAGGATTAAATGCTTCAGCCCATCCCAAAGGACCAGATTTGTGTAGATGTTCAATAAATGTTAGACAGGAGCAAATGTAACCAAAGTTTACCGGAAGGTGAAGGAGTTGGGGAAGATACATGGTATGAAGAACAGAGGATGCAAAATAAGGAGAGAAAGAATACGAGAAGCAGTAAAAGTAATACACTGAATTTTATGGTTATGATGCAAATTTATGCACACTGTATCCATGGTATAGTCCAACAACCCTGTGAGACGGGACAGGTATTAGTTCTCATTTTATAGATGAAGAAACTGAAGTTCCAGAGGTAAAAGAGGTTGCCTAAATGACGGAATACCTCCTTATTCCCAGCCCAGTGCTTGGTTCATGAGACCATATGACCCTCAAATTTCTGTCGTTACCAAACTACCCCAAGGGCTCTGTGGTGAATCCCATGCTCCCAATGACCCACATGTGATCCAGACAGAACTTACACGAGCGGAGTCCGGACTCTAGGACGCTACTTTGGGTCTTCCAAGTCTAGCATGGCTTCTGTCAAATATCCCAAGAGAAACAAGAATGAAGAGAATAAAAAAGAAAGTTTGGGCCATGAGTTTGTGTACAGGGAACACTGTGTATGAAAATGACAACTGGAGATCAACCACTGACATTAAGAGCCAGAAAAAAGTGATGTTATTAGCCTTGATATTGTTATTAGTGGACAGAAAATTACAGGAAATTATATGTTTTGAGGATTAAAATTTTAAAGGTCTAATGTAACTCTTCAGGCATATTAAAAGACACTATTTCCATATTCTTCTTGGATAATCAATCATGCCATAGCAAATTATGAGTTCTTATTTTTAGCCCTATTAGCTACACAATGATAATGAAAATTGATTGTAGTCACATTCTACTTCTTAAGACACTGTCAGCAAGTGAACTGAAATGCCCCAGAATCAATCCATTTAAAAAATATACTAGGGGCTGGGGGGAAAAAAAGCCCTCATCAATTACTCTGACATCTGTTAATAAAGAAAAGATGATAAACTGGCTGCTTCTGTCACTGCTAGCTTACTACAAGCCAATAAAACCAGGTCTTTGTTCCACCAACTAGAGACATCTTCAAGGAGCTTAATGGAGCTTAGCTACTGAAGACAGACATTGGTTCCCAGAAATAGAATTCAGAGAAACATTAAAAAATACTAACAGAAATGTGCAAAAACCAAACAGAACAAGCCATATTTGTCTCTGATTTATCACCCTTCAAATTCTAAGAAGGCTGTCTGTGTCTGGATTAGAGAAAATTGATCTCAGAATACTCCTGAAGGTGGAAAATTGGCACCTTTGGGGTACTGTAGAAACGTTGGTAGGTGTTGGATATGGTGGCATTAATAAACTGGGTATTTGGGGAAACTGGGAACTGTGCATTTTGTGCACCTGGTTGAATTGCTTTGATATTCATGATTTTGGAAAGATGTCAATATGTCCAAAGGAATAGTAAATGATAATATACCAGCTCCCTACGGTGTTTCTCTAAGCCAGTCTCCTGGGTGCTTGAAAAGATACTAAACGTGCTATCTCGGGAGATCCACATTAATCTAACAACAGATTCCAGGAGAAGTTCAAAAAGTCCTCCCTCTGGTTATCTGAGCTGTGTCCAGGGAGGCTCAGCAATGATCACGTGGGGCAAGAAGATTGTCCTTTGGGTTCTAGGCCCATGACCCTTGGATTCTACCACCCTCACCTTACAGTGTAAAGGCTTGACTAGTTTCAGAGATCAGGTTCATTAAAAATAGATACTCTGTAGAAAAAAAAAAAAATATATATATATATATAGTTTCATTTTTCTTTTCTGAGGGATTGAGTTTAAACAGTTTAGAAAAGTTTAATCCTGGATTAAATCTCAAGTTTCTCAATACTTCTTGCAGTTCTTTCCTCGTTAATATATAATTGTGTAATAGCTAGAGACTGGGTCAAAGGAGTTGAGTCTCTATTTCACTAACTGCCTCTACCTCTGTCTCCATCTCTATTTCCATATCTCTCTCTTTATTTCTACTTCATTCTCTGTCAACAGACTTCTTCCTCTAAGAATCTGTAATTCTGTCTGAGGGTCAAAAGCATATGTGTGTACACAGACTCAGATACACAGAGGAGGCATGACAGAAATTCTTAATGTGAAAAAATTTCGTTTCTTTGGTGGTGGTTTCACAGCTGTGTGTATGATACAAACTCATGGGAAAGTACACTACAAAAAGTGAATTTTATAAATGTAAATCTTTATATTAAATACTTAAATAACCCAATCTAATGTAAAATATATATGTGAATATATATATGCATATATACATGATGTTGGTCCAGAAGATATACAGCCATATAATATGAAAAATAGAGACATTTATTGAAGAAGATACAAGATACAAGAAACTTAGTACACAGGACAATGATGCCTCAGTTCCCCACAAAGTAGGCATCTTGGGACCTCACACAGTTCTCCCAATTGCCAGGTCTGGGATTTTGGAGTCTATAAGTCCCTATCACAGATGTACATCATTGTCCTCAGTCCTCTTCTCCACCCATTTTTTTACATGAGATACAATTGTTCAGGGAAGAAATCTTAGAAATCTCTTCCTAGTTATATAAAGAGCACCATGCCTCCCTGGTTGGGTTCCTCATTTTCTCCTCCTCACTAAGAACACAAAGTATCCACTGAGGACTAGGGTGTCAGTTCTGAGGCCCCTAGGAGAATAACCTAACTAAGTGGATCCTTTGCAATCCAGTGCCCCTGCCCTGCCATCCACCTATGGTGACTTGAAGACAGTTGGGCCCAAAAGTCTCAAAAAAAGGAGCAATGGCGCTGAGGCAAAGGAAGTGGGGGTGGGGCATGGAAATCCGGACTGCAAAGGTAACGGAGGGAAGCAAGGGGCCAAGGGGCAGCTGCGGCGGGCGAGGACGCGCACTGATCTGGAGTCAGAAGCCTGGTCTTCACACCAGCTGCGCCTTTCAGTAGAAGCATGACTCTGGGCATGTGACTTCTATGAGCCTTGATGACCTCATCTATAAATGGGATAGCATAGTAAGTTGTTGTGAAGACTAAGTAAGTCTTTCAAACTGATGTGCACATTGTAAAGCACCCTGCAAATAGGAATTAAGATGGTGGAACGCCAAACAAAGTGGTTGGGCAAAGAGGCCAGGAAGGCTGGTAACAGAAACATGGAGCAAATGCCCAGGTCAGCAAACGTAAAAGAGCTCTGCTGTCAATGAAAGAGCCGTAAGCACATTTGTTTGAAAGTCACTGCTGAAAGAGACCTTGACGAAGGGATGGAGAATGTTGGGGGCGGAGAGAAACTCCTCCCAGCAAGACAGTGAAAGATGACAAGTTAGGTCACAGTGGCTGAAGAGGAGACAATGATTTGTTGTCTAACTCTCCAGCCATGATGGGACCGTAACTAATGAGGTTATTCTGGTTACAAAGGAAGCATTCAGCCCCCTAATGAAAAACTCTTTGGTGACTGGTGTTAGGAAAAGAAAAAACAAACCGGTGGTTTATTATTAGTTCCGCAGCAAGTTAATTAATTTTTGCCAGTCACTTCAGGTCACTTGCAGGCTGGATCATCTGTCTCACTCAACTGAACAACAGAAGGGATGGTAGGTGTGTCTCCAGCCTGTGTATAGTCCTAGTTCTGGGATTAGGTGGGGCCAATGACAAGGACAATAAAACAAGAGCCTCCAGCCGTCTCCCTGATCCTTTCCTCCCATGATTCCCTCTAGCCAGGCCAAAAAATTATAATTCCAGGAGACACAGAGAAAACAAGAACACTTAGAAGGGAGTTATTTCCACCTCTGCACATCCATCATTCAAATGAGAAGCAGAGTGCTATGATGCAACCAGCACCACAGAACTTGCAAAAGTCCTAGTACAGACTGTATGCCCGTCTTCCCCAATCAGGAGACCTAGAACTACCATAAGGTTGTTTCGGCTTCTCCAGGTTTCTCTTTGCTCGCCTAAACTACCTACCTGCAAGGAAAGATGCTCGTTTGGCATCTCTTCCAGAGAAAGGTCAGGCATTTGCCAAATGACTATTGAACACCCTCTGAGAGAGAAATCAGTGACCTAGTATAGACCGTCATCAGAGGTGGGAGAGCCAAGGCTAAAAAAGCCCTCGAATAAAACACCCACGTATTTGAACGGAGGTTGACCTGGCCTCGAAAAATATTAGCCATTTTTTGAAAGATGTATAGTATGCAAGTACAATGAATGCCATTTTTTTTAGCACGCATATTCATGTTGTATATTTACTTTCTAGGGTGGATTAAGTGATACAAATTATCTTAATTATGTATGCTGCTTAATATATGATACACATACATAACATTTATTACATATTCACTTCTAGAATAGGCCAAGGTAAACGACATTAAACAGACTCCATAAGTTTAATCCCCTCTTTGAGCCAGTTTAAGCTACTGTTCAGCTGCTGTGGTTTTTAAATCTCTTATATTTTACTCAAAATTATAAAGTTTTCGGCAAAAAGAAAACATAAAATTGGGGAGGGGTTCATTGCCTCGACAGCACATACCCGTTGCTGGGCTTTCGGAATTGCCTTCCCTCCGCCCCCTCACTACGATGGTAAAGCCCAGGCGCTCGTGCCTGTACCGGTGCCCGTGAGCCACAGTTTTCCTCCCCTCTGCTAGCCCCCCAGCCCACAGGCCCCGTCACGCCTGCTGCAGGCAGTTAACAGGAATGACTGGGATCCTCTCCATTCAAACCAGGGAATTCGTGGCTGAGAGGGGAATTTGCAGTCTCACCAGAACAATGTTACTTAATGAAATAAGCATGGCACTTAGAGATGGCACTTCATGTCCCATGACAAAGCAGCTGGTGACAGTCCCTAGGCTAGGCAAGTATGGATGACTAAGCATCACTGCATCCAGGAATGGGCTCCTCTGCTTTGGGAAAGTGAGCCAGGGAGATGCTTACCCTTTAGTTGGGTCTATTCTGGGGGCGGGTCTTATTCCGGGGGTCTCTCCTGCTGCTGCTGTCTACTGTGACTGAGCTCTGCACAGCGCCTGGACTGCCCACAAATGCTGGCCACACGCTTTACGTGAGCAGCCCCTTAAGAGAGGTGAGACATTCGAACTTCCCTCAGGGCTGAGACGAGGCCCAAGATATTAAAAAAGCACGCACGCAAAGAAACAAATTCCACCAGCCTACCAGGTCAACAGACACCAATATAAAAACCGACCCATTTTTACATTTATAATATCCGTCCTCAGGGATAACTTACTCTAATGCAATATTCACTTGTAAAGTGAGTGTGACTGTTAGTTTCTAAAAATGTAACCTGTGTTTATGTACATAGCATTATGTACGTATGCATATGTACGTAGTATGTATATATGTATTTTTATTCCGGGGTCTTGATCTTTGTAAAGAAATTAACATGAACACTTTGATCGATCTCTTACCCTTCTACCCCCTTTCTCTTCCGTCTCACTGTGACCCACCTCTTCCCTCCCACTCTGGGCTTTCTCCCCTTTCCTTATCTTCATGTGGCCCTTTCTTGCATATCCTCATTTTCTGTATTATTAACTAGAAAAAGTCTTCTGAAAAGATCAACACTCCCATCCCAGGACATCACAAAATAAACAGTCCTTTCATACATACAATTTTGGGAGGAAGCCTTGACTTTAGCAAGCACATCCCTGAGGTGCCACAGAAAATGGAAGCATCAAGGGTTTTCCCAGGATGGTCCCTCTGGGGCACAGGGCCCAGCCAGGGCTCTGCACCCACAGACCCCAAACGAGCTCGTCGACTCGTTGTATGGTTTGACTCTGGTCCAGGAGATGCTGTACCAGCTAAATAAGGAAAGTATGAAGACTGACTGTGAACACAGACCAATGAACATTTTAAAATCTGAGTCATCTGTGCCCAATTTGTTCAGAGGAGTTGGGAACAAACAGTCTAAGAAGAGCGCCCAGCGCAGGTCTCAGCAGCTCCCTCCAGGGGCCCCTCTTGTCCGGAAGCTGCCCAAGGCGGCAGGGCTACCGCCTGGATGCAATCCGCCCAGCTCCGTCAACCCTCAGACCAATGTGACGTTGAAGGAAAGAAAGTAAGCCACACAGGAAGAAGTGAGGGCAAGATGGGGTGAAGGAAACAAGGAGGCCACTGCGGGAAAGAGCAGAAATCGGGTGACAGAGGCAAAGGAAAGAGGAGAAGGAAGGGAAAGAGGAGAAGGAGGGCAAAGGGAGAGGCGGCAGGCCCTGGGGAGGCTGGCGCGCTCCTTCTAGTCTCAGGTGTATACGGCTGCACCAGAGTGCATGGGTTTCTTCCCTTTGGAATCTTCTCTTCTTTTCCATTATTTTCTGTCTCTTCCTGAATGTCTGTCTCTCCCTGAACAAACAAAATAGAAATAGACTCATAGACACAAGAACAGACTGATGGCTGTCAGAGGGAATGGGGGGTTGGGGAACTGGGTGAAAAAGGTGAAGGGATTAAGAAGCCCAAATTGACAGTCAGAAAAACAGTCATGGGGATGTAAAGGACAGCATAGGGAATACAGTCAATAATATTGTAGTAGCTATATACGGTGCCAGGTGGGTACTGGAAATATCTGGGGGACCACTCTGCGAAGTATGTAATTGTCTAACCACTATGCTGTATACCTGAAACTAGTACAACAGAATAGTGAATGTAAACTGTAATTGAAAAATAAAATTGAAAAATAAATAAATAAATTTTAAAGTGCTGAACAATGGAAAAGAATATAGTTTCCCTGGTCCTCTCTCCCCTCCCTCATTTTTCAGGAAATGTCCTCTCATTATTTCCATCAGAACATACGGACATCCATGACTTAACATCTGTTATCTATCCTTCAAACGATGCATTTTAAGATATTTTTCCAAATACAGTTTCTTCTCCAGAAGAATTTGTGTGCCAGCTTTCATAACGCAGTTTTTGACCCTTATCACGTGTTTGTGACATTCATCACTTTAATGAAAGTATAAGGTCCTTGGAACAAGAATCATATAGTGCTTGGATGGATTTCTCACTAGGCCTAGAAGGGTGCTCTGTAGATACTAGGTGCTTAAGAACTGCTTGATGACACACAAGAAACAAGATCTGTACATTCAAATGTCGACTCACAGGAAGTCTGACTCTTGGACTAATACTCCCTGCACTGAACACATTCTGTGAACAACACTGGCTTTCCATAAATCCATGTACAGCGACCACTATATTTTCTTAAAGGACAATTCATAAATCAGAGAAGGCTAAACCGTGAGCCTGATTTCCCCCATTGAAACTCATAATATTCATCTTCCCGGGCAACCATAAAACAGGATTCTAAAATGACCTAGTGATTATATCTTGGGGACACTGAAAAAAGTTTAGGTAAAATTGTCTTGATTACACTGACACAATATTCTTTCATGAATCTACACTCTTATTAATCACTTCAGGTGAGTCAAAGTAAACATAATCAGTCAAAGCTTTAGAGGAAGACAGTGAAAGAAAATTCCTGGTCCGGAAATGATTGCTCTCCCCTCCCTTTCTCCTTCCCACTGTCCTCCTTCACTCCAGCACCTTTCACCCAAGGGAGAGCACAGGCAGCGATGACAGCTGTGAGGCCCGGGCGCCACTTCCTCCCATTGCGCTTCACCTCAGGAGGGCCATTTCAAGGGACTGGGTTGCATTTTGGGTGACTCACGGTTATGTCATGCATCAAAAGCAGCGATTTTTAATTGGTGTGCCACAAGAATTTTTGAAACATGCAGTACCTATTTATTTAGTCAGGGGCACTGACCTCTTTTCCATTAGACAGTGAAATTTAAAAAATGACAACAGCAAACACAATAATAGCTGTCTAGTGGGAATGAATCAAAATCATCCCTATTGTTGTTGTGTTTTTTTTTGGTCAGGTCAGCAAAAAATATATTTTTTGGTGTGTTGCAGAATCTTAATAATTAGTTTATGTGTGCCATGAGATTAAAAAATGGTTGAAAATCACTGATTTAAGTAAGACACTTAGTATCTTCCCACAACAGGTTCCAATGAATCAGGCAATATCTTCAACTAGTTGCGTTCTCTTTAGTTTAATGTTTAAAGGAAAGCGCAGGACCAAATCTAACTTTAGACGTCAGGGGTTGTGAAAGTTTACACTTGGTTCCATGTGACAATGCAGGAAACTCATAGCAAGTAGGGCTAGTCTGTAACCTGACATGTTTCAGGTCAGGATATTTATAAGGCTTCTCCCTAGTGTCTGCCTACATGTCACACAGAGAAATAATGAAAGGCTTGGCTCCACGAAAACACTCTGAAATGCCGAAAATGTTTCTTTGTTACATTAAAACAGCAAAGTAAGATTAGAAGAAAGGAAGGAGGGTAATATGTTTGGGAACTCCTTTATTTTCTTGATGCCTCATTTACTTCCTCTTACTTAGTACAGCGTTTCCAACTCTTCCCCAGGTTAAACCTCCAGAGATGTCTGTCCTACAAATACTGCTCCAATTGCCAATGTTTCCGAGATCCAGGAGAGACAGCTCAGTGTCAGCCTATCACGACTTCGCTTCTATGAGCAAAGGTAACAAAGATGAGAATGGCATCCCTACCACATAGTTCAGAGCCTTGATTCCCGTCAGTCCAGAGAAACTTTCCATGGGATGATAAAAAACCAACCTCACGGTCTGCTGTTTCTGAGCTCCATCTCTTAGATAGTGGTATTACTAAATATCTAGTTGCCTGAACTATACAATTAAATTAATATTAATTTTCTTTTCTTCAGCTACCAAGACAGAGTCAAAGCCTTCTTTCCACTCCCACTGTGACTGCCCTGGTGTGAGCCTTTGTCAGCTGACTGCTTAAGTAGCCTCTCGCCCGGCTGTGCTCCGGCCGCTCCTTACTCGTACTCCTTCTCCATCACTGTCAGAGTGACCCTGGTAAAACAAGAGCTGGTCAAGTCACCCCTCTATTGATAAGCTCATTAAAGTCCCCCTATTTATCATCTGCCTCATAAAGTCTGGATTCCTTAATGTCCTTCCTCACAAGTGGGTCCTACACCTGCCTCTTCGTCTCCATGTTTCCCTGCGACACGCCACGTTGCCCCATGCCCCCACCCGTCGAGGCTTCCAGCCGTTGGGCCTCCGCTCTGCGCGGTGCTGTGTCCTACACAGACGACCCACCCCCTCGCCCTCGCGAACACTTGGGGCCGCTCTGGTTACTGTTAGCGTTTTCCAGAGCATTTACAGAGGTTCGGCAACGTGTCCAGGTTCGCTCACTAGTCTCCATCCTCCAGCTAACTGCCCTTTCTTTTCCTATTCCATATAAAACAATCTGCCCTTCCGTTAAGCCCCTGACAAAATGTCATCTCCTCTTCAAAGCTGGCCTCAGCGACCTCTGCTCCCCAGCCCCCCGTACTCCCGTCTAATGTTACTTTCGGTCTCCTCTGTTTTCCCACAGAATGTTGCTTAAAGTTGATTACAGCAATAACCACTACCAGTTTAATGTGTCTGTCACCTACTCTAAGCCAGGAACTATCCTTTGAGTTTATGCGTTTATGACATCCTTCAACCTGCGTGTCTGCCATGGGCCTGACAAAGAGCAGGGGATTAAGTATTTAATTACAGGGCTGAGTGCTGGGCGCCAAGGTGTTGGGGGCTCCCTGGTATTATGGGTTGAGAGGGTCCCTAAGCAGGATAAGGGTGTTGTGACAAAGATGGGTGGGGTTCTTGTGGAAGGCCATCACACTTACTTAGCATTTAGAATTAGAGCTGAGGTTCCTTAAGACATTGTCTGCACTCACAGGGCTTCTCATGGGGCCCAGGGTGGGGCTACACCTCTGACTGGAAACCAGGTTGACTTGCTAGTTTTCTAAGGATTTTTTTCATTAAAACACACAGATAAGACATACTATAAATTTTACTCACGTAAGAGCTGCTCCTCTTCTTCCTGAGAAGTAATGCAATAATTAAATAGAACTGCCCCCTGACCTGAACCTCCTGACCCCACACCTCCTCACTGTGACGCACTGCCATTTCTCGTTCCCCTCTGCTGTCCTGCCACCGTGCCGAAGTTCACACAACAGTGCTCATCTCTAGGCCATTTTCAATTAATTTCCTGAGTAAAATTTCACGAGACACTATCAAACCTTTTGCTAAAATCAAGATATATTACATCTACTCTATTCTCTTAGTCTACTAATCAAAAAAGCAATCAACTTTGTCTGGCATGATTTGTTCTTTTAAAACCCATAATACTTATTGCTCATAATTCCATTATCCTAGATAGTATTTTTTTCCTCTTAATATTTGTTCCACTATTTGAACAGGGATTGAATTACTAGATGGTCATTTCTAGGATCCCTTTTTCCCTCGCTGCTTTAGGTAGCTAAGTCTGCTACGTAATGAGATACTCTGAACAAAATGGTATTCCCTTATTCTGTCGAATCACAGGAGAACACAAAAGGGGCTACCAGGAGTCACTTGTCAGTGCCCCTGTTTCTTCACAAGTCTCTCATTACCCGCCTGAACCATTCCAGACGACTATCCACTATCTGCTGTCCCCTAAACAGGAGACTCTGAGCTCTCTTTTGATAAATGAATCAATGATTCACAACCTTATGCTCAGGAAGTACTTCCTAATTTCTCATCCAGTTCCCTTCAAAAAGGGGAGGGTACAGGTTTGAGCTCAAGTCCTGAGTGCGCCATTTACTAGCTATGTGACTTTCTTTTTAAATGAGAATAAAAACTCAAATAAAAATAAAAATATATATATATATTTAGTTTTTAATTACAAAAGAAATACGTGAAAAAATTCTAATGATACAGAAATTTAATTCTCTCGTTGGTTCTCCAACCAAAATTCCACTTTCCACTAGCGGTGATAATGGTTTAATTGGTGATAATGGTTTGACACATTTGCATCCAGGATATTTTCTATACCTAAATAAATATGTAGAAAACCAACATGAGGCCATGATATGCACATTGCTTTGCAACCGACATTCTTAATTTAACTATTAATATCTTCCATGTCAGTGCCTAGTGCTATCTAAAATTTTTTCACAGTAAGCATGTATTGATTTTGTAATTAAATTTGTTACAAAATTTGTAATTACAAATTTAATTTGTCATGAAATTTGCTACTTCCTGTTTAATTTGGCTAGTCCCTGTTAGTGGACATTTAAAGTAGTTTTCAATTTTTCTCTCTTTCAAATAATACTGACAATGAATTATAATAATGTTTAAACGATGAATAAAAAACAAGTGAGCGGAACGGTGGGAACTGTGGGGCCAGGAGAGCTGCCCCTGGATGCAGCCTGCCTCCTTCAGTCTCCCCGAGCGCCCCCAACAGCAGAGCTTGCTGGGACAGAGACATGGGAGGAGGCCTTATCTTGTCACCTTTCACTCACCCACTGTGCCAGGCACTGTGGGGTTTCCCAAATCCCCCTCGGGACACCGCAGGCTAGAGCCCAGTTTATGTTGCTGCTCACACCCCGAGTGCCCTTAGGCAAGTTCTTTGCTTTCTCTGGAGCTCAGTTTATTTATAAACTAGTTCTAACGTTTCTGATCATTTATTGAGTATGTACTATATGCCAAACATTATGTCAGAAAGAGCTTTAGTGCATTATCTTCATTCGGTGCATTATCTAAATCCCTTTGAAATGCATGAGATGACTCTCATCTTTAATTGGAGTTTTAGTCTTATTACTGAATTGTAAGAGTTATTTATTTACATAGTCTGAATACAAGTCCTTTATATGAATTTGCAAATATTTTCTCCCATTCTGTGTCTTGTTCTTTCATTTTCTTAACAGTCTTTTAAGCACAAATGTTTGAATTTTAATAGGGTACAACTCATCAATTTCTCATTTATTGATTGTGATTTTAGTGTCATAGTTAAGAATTCTTTTCCCAACACAAAATCAAAACATTGTTTCCTTTTTTTCCCCAGTTTTAGCTCTCACACATAAGTCAACGATTTATGATGAATTAATTTGTGTATATGGTATAAGGTAAGGGTTGAAGTTTACTTTATTTTTGTCTATGGGTATCCAATTAACCTAGCACAGTTTGTTGGAAAGACTATCCTTCCCATATTGAATTGCCTAGGTACCCTCATCATAAATCAAAAGATCATAAATATAAGAATTTATTTCTGGACTCTCAGTTCTGTTCCACTGATATATATGCATCTCCTTGCCCCAATAGTGCACTGTCTCTATTACTTTGGCTTTATATTAAGTTTTAAAATCAGGTAGTGTAAGTCCTCCAAGTTTTTACTTTTTAAAGATTGTCTTATTTATTCTAGTTCCTTTGCACTTTCAAATAAATTTTAAGCTACAAAATAAAAGGTCTTCTGGAATTTTGATAGGGATTGTGTTGAATTTACAGATCTATCTGGTGAGAAATGCCATCTTACACTATTGAGTTTTCCAGACCATGAAAATGAAATGTCTCTCTTTTTGTTTATATTATCCTTAATTTCTTTCAACAATGCTCTATAACTTTTAGTGTGCAAGGCTTTCACTTCTTTTGTTAAATTTATTCCTATTTTCTTCTTTCTGATGTCTTTGTTGTGTGAACTGTTTTCTAAGTTTCCTTTTAGAAATTGTCTGTTGTTAAACATAGAAATATAATTGATTTTTGTATACTGATTTTGTATCTTGTGATACTGATAAGGCCATTTATTTATTCTATTAGTTTTGGGTTTTTTGTGTGTGTGTGTGTG
>PVJD01011100.1:0-25895 GCA_004026545.1 Mormoops blainvillei | reverse complement strand
TAGAGAGATTTTTCCCATAAATGGATGTTGGAATTTGACAAATACCTTTTCTGTTTCTATTGAGATGGTTTATGTCCTTTATCCTAGCAACATGGAGTGTTGCATTGATTGCTTTGTAGATGTTAAACCAACCTTGCATTTCTGGTTAAACTCCAGTTTGTCCCAGTACCATCCTTTTCATATGTGGTTGGATTTTCTTTGCTAGTATTTTGTTAAGGATTTTTGTATCTATGCACAGAAGGAATATTGGTAAGTAGCTTTGTTTCTTTGTGATGTCTTTTTCTAGCTGTACTATCAGTGAAAAGTGAGTGGTCTGATAGGATGAGTTGGGATGTTCATTCCTCTATTTTCTTAAAAAGTATATGAAGAATTCATGTTATTTGTTCCTCAAATACTTGATAGAATTCACCGGCAAAGACATCTGGGTTTGGGCTTTTCTTTGTAGGAAGATTTCAGTTACTACAATAAAACAAGTTGTTTACTTGTTGTTATGGGTCTGTTCAAAATTTTCTGTTTCTTTTTTCATTAATTCTAGTAATTTATGTCTTTCTAGGAATTTGCCCATTTCACCTAAGTTGTCTAATTTACTGGCAAAAAGATATGTGTAATGTATCCTTATAACCTATTTAACTTCTTTAGGGACAGTAATGATATTATCTTTTTCATTTCTGATTTTGGTAATTTGTTGTGTCTTCTTTCTCCTTTTTTCCCATTGGTTAGTCTAACTGAAGGTTTGTCAATTTTGTTAATCTTTCCCAAGAACCAACTTTTGGTTTCATTAGTCTTCACCATTGTTTTTTCTGTTTTCAGTTTCACTGATTTCTGCTTAAATCTTTATTTCTTTTCCTTTATGTGCTTTGCGTTTCCACTGATTTTTGTTTGTTTCTTGAAACAGAAGGTTAGGTCTGGATTTGAGACTTTTCTTTTTTTCTAATATAGGCATTTTAAAGCTATACATTTCTCTCTAAGCATTCAAGTTCTGTCTCATAATTTTGATATATATTATTTTAATTTTTTAAGTTAAACTATTTTCTAATTTACCATGTGATTTCTTCTTTTATGCACTGATTTTTAAATTTCCTAATATTTGTGGGATTTGCACATTTCTGTCTGTTATTATCTTCTAATGTATTCCATTATGGTTGAAGAACATATTTTGTATGAATTCTATTATCAGACTTGTTTTATAGCCTAGTCTGTGGTCTATCCCAGAAAGAGTTTTCTGTGCACTTAAAAGGAATGTATATTCTACAGCCCTTGGGTGTAATGTGCTGTATTTTTCAGTTAGTCCAGCTGGTTGGCAGTGATGTTCAAGTTTTCTGTGTCGTTTTCTGTTTTGTTGTTCTATTCATTGTTGGAAACAGGTAATTGAAATCTCCAATATAACTGTTAAATTACCTGTTTCTCCTTTAATTTATGACAGTGTTGCTTCATGTGTTTTGAGGCTCTATTGTTAGATACACATACACAAATATATACGTTATATATTCCTGGTGAATGGGCCCTTTTGTCATTATTAAATGTCCATTACTTTATCATTATTTTTTAAGTAATATTTCTAATTTTAAAGTCCATTTGTCTGATATTAATGTGGCTACTCCCACTCTCTAATGGTTACTGTTTACATGGTGTCTCTTTTTCTACCCTTTTGCTTTCTACCTCTCTGAATCGATGGTGTACGACTTGTAAAAAGCATATGGTTGGGTCTTGCTTTCTTTTTTAAATCTAGTCTCACAGTCTCTGCCTTTTGATTGACTGTTTAAACTGTTTACATTTACTATAACTAGTGATTTGGTTGGATTTACATTAGCCTTTTTGCTATTTATTTTTTATATATTTCTTTTTGGTTCTTATTTTTACTTGACTACAAAGTATTTTTCAGTGTACCATTTTAAAAACTTCTATTGACTTTTTAAACATTTTTGGAGTTACTCTCTTCGTGGGTACTCTATACTGTATGCATCTGAACTTACCACAGTCTAATTCAGATTAATACTAACCCAATTCCAGTAAAATATAGGAACTTTGCTCCAATATAGCTCCTTTCCTTTTCTTACCCTGTGCTGCCATATATATTACTTGTGCATATGTGTCAGCCCAACAATGTATCTCTGTTGTTATGCATTTATATAATCTTATGTCTTTCAAAAATGTTAAGAAATAAGAGAAAACATATCTTTGGAATCTTCTGTATTAACCCACATGTCTACTACTTCTGGTGTTCTTCAGGTTAGCTCCTGGTACAATTTCATTTCAGCCTGAAGGACTTACTTTAATATTTATTGTAAGGCAGCGCTGTTAGAAATCTGGATTCCAATTTTCTGCTATGAAGATTATTGTTGCTGCTTTTATTGTTGCTGTTTTGTTTTATTTCTTTCTTAAGTTAGTTTCTTTGTTTAATAACTTGGCTGAGCTACATCTGTGAAATCTGTTCTCCCTGCAGTGTGTGACTGCTAATATATCTGTTCTGCTTTAAAAAAAAAAATTCTTGTTTTGATTTTTTAGCCTGGCTTCCTATGGGACATCTGTGTGTAGCTTAGTGGTGCACTAATGTTTAGACAGACGCCCAAATGCCTTGAACCAGTAAGACTTCTGTCTTTTGCCAGTAGAGCTGTGGATGGGTAGGGGAGAGCTTTCAGTTCCCAGGCTGCTGATCTCTTTCATGTCTCCTGTGCATATACACCCAGTCTTAGGGTCAATGAAAAGGCTGTGGCTAGCTTGGACCCGTTCCCATCTCCACTGGAAATACATAGGTAGTCTCATTCAATATGCCTGCCCTTACCGTGAAAGAGCCTCAGGCTAATTGAGTTTATCTCCACTTTCACCTATGATGCTCCTGGGCATTTACTTCATCTCTTGCTCCAAATCAGGTGAGCCCCCTTCAGCTGTGGCACGGGAGCTTTTGTTCTGCACGGTGTGCCATTCGCAGGCCGGACCTCTGTGCCGGCTGACTGAGGTGGGCAGAAGCATCGGGTCAGGACGGCGCAGACTCCCAGGGCTCTTTCCTGGGTTTCGTCTACGACCACACACTGCAGGGAAGATGGAAGTTCGGCCACTTCTTAATTATAGATGCTTTTCAGACTGTTATATTCATCTGATCAATTTTTAGAGCATTCAAATAGTTGTTTTTGTCAGTTTTGTCCAGCTTTAGAGTTGCTTTTGAGGGAGAGAATTTGCCAGCCTCTTCACTGGGCAATAACTGGAAGCCCTGCCTCACCTCGCTTCTTTGAATTTCATTAGTCTGGAACACGGCTATCCATGCTTCTGAAACTATTTTACGGGGTTATTATAAAAATCATAGAAGGCAAAGTGTGATGAGTGCTTGGCATAACATGAGCCCTTGATAAACATCGACAGGGTCACGGCACACAGCTGACTGACACGTGTGCTCTGCAAAACTCCGCTGAGTGAGGGGGTGCAGGGCTGAGATTCAGCTCACGCTCTGTCTGAGTTCCGGCCCTGGCTGCATTCATCCGGAGAGGACATTCTTCCTAACTCCTTCGCCCAGAGAAGGAAAGTGCTTTCTAATTAACACGGAGGGGCCGCACAGCTCTGCCGTCCCCGAACCCTGGCTCCTGCTGCCTTCCCTCCCCTCAGTCCTGGCCCTTCTGGGCTCAGGACAAGCCCTTTGTCCTGCGCTGGCCCAGCACGCTCACGCAAAAGCTCCTATCAATCTCATGCTCTTTGGTTGTTTCTCATCGACTTTTACTTTATTTTTTCTTTCCCTTTTCCAAGTCAACGGGCTTGGTGACTTTACTCACGCATTTATAGAGACATGAATTTTTCAAAATTTGTGGCGTGCTGCTGCTGCTGCTGCCGGGGTGTTGGGAACAATGTTGCTAATTAGATTTCCTGCAGAAACTCAATCTCTAAATCCCTCTGAAAGACACAGGACCTCTCCAGGTGACTCACTCCGTACAGGCACCTGGTTTCATTCTGAAGGACACTGATTCTCACTCAGGAATAAGGAAGCCAATTGACTCAGCTTATTTTTCTATTACATGAGATTTTAATTTTAATTATTTCCTCATGGAGCGGAGGACTTCCAGAATTTGCCTAATTCTCTTGTTTCTCTAGCAAGCAGTGTTTCTCAAATTGATCCCTATACACATGTCACACAAAAGACCAACGGGTATGAACTGGTCTTTTTCGGTTTTGGTAGAGGAAGCCCACTTTCGGTCTGCGTGCCAGCCTGTCCTGCAGATGCTTCTGCTTCCAGGTATAGACGGGAAGGATGCATTTGGCTTTCGAGGAGAAAAAGAGGTTGAGGAAGGAAGAGAAAAAGAGGACACGGGGACAGAGGAGAGAGGAAAAAACAAGAGACAGAAAAGAGAAAGAAATGCAGTGCTCGTGGGAAGGCTGGACAACTGCAGGTGATCGCTGGAGAACGGCCACACCTAAAGGACTGAGACTGTCTTACCTTCTCCCAAGTCCTCATTTTGAAAGCATTAATTATTTTAATTGTTCTATTTTTTATAGTGCCAATGTTCTTGATCTAACTTATAGTTAAAGACTCTAAATAGGATATAATCTATGTTAAGAGCTTGGACATGGGGGGACAGCGGCAACTGTACCAAGCATCCCTGCACCCAGATCCCTAAGTACATGCCGTTGTGAAATGGATACCTATCTGGTAAAAACACACAAACACATCATGTTAATAAAGAATGAAAAAGAATTCTTAGGAGAGGGGGAGTATACTCGTATAATCTAAGGAATAATACACATTAATGATACTTCATATTTGCATAGCCCAAGTAATACTGGAGACAAGGGTATTACACAAGAGTATCCTATGCTGTTGTTGCCAAAGTGGACTTAATGTCTATCTATTTACAATGAGAAAATCATTCTCGTTTTATGTGTAAGGATTAAGTAGCTCCTTATTGCCAGTGATCTCTCTCTCTAATCCTCACTCAAGAATATGTTTTTATTGATTTTAGAGAGAGAGGAAGGGGGGAGAGAGAGAGAGAGAGAAAAGCATCAATGTGATAGAGAAATATCGATCATTTGCCTCCCTTATGCACCCGGTATTGAAACCGCAACCCAGATATGTGCCCTGACCAGGAACCAAACCCTCAACCTTTTGATATATGGGACGATGCTCCAACCAACCGAGCCATCCGACCAGGGCCAGCATAATATTTTAAATACCTCTTCCATTGTTTCCAGGTGCAGAAATGCTGATAACATTAGAGAGAAGATAGTTGCCAGAGACAACAAAAGTGTAGGTCAGGGAACTCTACGACAGACACAGGGGGCTTCCATACCAAGCACGCAACCCATTTCGTCAACAAGTAAATCCAGCGTCCAACATCTTTCCAAATAATAACAGCTTCAGTATACATCAGCTAAGAAAGACCCAATACCCAAGCAATTTGCATCGATCAAGCATGACTAGCAACCAGTACTAAGAATTCTAAAGGAAGAAGTGGACAGAATCAAAATAGATCATAATGCTTTGGATAAGAATGACCCGAACTGCCACCATAGCCACCCAGGTTAAAGGTTTTTCCCAAATGTTTGGTGGGGAGAACTGGACACTGAGATCTCAACACATGTGTAATCTGTAGATCCTGCGTTTCCACTTGTGAATGTGCACGGCTCAGTCATTCTCAGAAAATTCTTTTGTCATGTCCAAAAAGTCCTAAATTGAGAAATACTCCTAGAACTGTTATATATGGATACCTGGGTGGAATAAGACCCCTGCCTTCTAGGATCACGGTTCTTAAATCAATACAGAGCAGAAACTTTTGCTTCAGTCCGCTGTGCCTGGGATGAGTGCTGCCCGGCTGGACTACATGTTACTTGATTATGCCGTTTTCCTGTTTACGGAGTGGTCCCTGGTGCACTATTTCCATTTTATATTCATAATAAGTCAGGAAAGAGAGCTGCAGAGGTAAAATGAGCCCTGGATCTCTCTTCACCTTATATTGAACTAGTCTTTCTCCATCTTGAATAAGTAAAGATTATCTTCTATTTTAAGTAGAAATACACTGTAGTTATCCCCATGTGGGAGAATTTTATTTTCTTTCTCTTTGCAAGGTCCTGGCTTTCCTTCAATTCTCTTCAAGCATAAATTCAGAGCAGTCCATCGCTTTTCTTAGACAGAGCCTATACTTCTTCAACATGCATCTTATCTGAACCATTTGATAGGTACAGGGTGCAGAAAAAGTAGGTTTACGCTTGTTCATATGGAAAATGCAATAATCAATAAAGAATAATACAAGAATAAATTCTCTGTTGTGCATACTCACAACAGTAAAGCTACTTCTGCCCCACCCTATAGAAATCAGTGAGGCTAAAAACTCCAGATAGTTCTATGGAAAGGTTCCTAATAAGAGGAAGTAAGGAACTCAGAAAGACAGAGTCACATACTCTGAAAGATGATCCAGTCTAACCCGCTCAGTTTATCAATTGAAAACTGAGGCCAAGGGTCACATGCCAGCCAGTGGTAGGTCCACTGCATTCTCGTGACACTCAGCACAGGGCTCTTTTCATTTCTAAAAAGGCAGCACTGGCCAAACAGCCTGAACCTGCCTTCCCACGCTCGCTGCGCCACTCGGTCGCCTGGGTGGCATGTTTCACGCTGTGGTGCCTTCGGGTCACCCCTCGCCCAGTCCATCTACAAAGAAGATACAGGTGAGGGTGGGCTTCCTAAGACTCTTCTGAAGACAGATGCCCCTTCACAGATACCATAGTGGGGATAACTGTGTGTGTCATGGAACAGAGTGAGTATCCTCAGCATCACTGGCATGTGAACAATTTTTTAAATGTATTAGACAATTAATGAGGGTAAGTCTTAGGTAGGTAAGACGCTGTGTTTTAGGAAGCGTATGCTATAACGTAAAGAACATGGGGTTCAGTGTTCAAAAACTGAAATGCAAGGTCCAGCCCTGCCGCGTACTGGCTTTGCAGACTACAACAGTTTACTGTTTCTCTGTAAGCTTCCATCTGTGGGTCAAGAAATATTTAACGGTTACCTACTTCATCCTGGAATTTAGGCCAGGTTCTTGGGACACCACAAGAATGAGAGAGGCCGAGTTTCCTCCGTCTAAGGCTTACTATTTAGCCTCAGTTTAACAATTATAAGTTAGGAAAACTAATAATGCCCATCTTGCTATGTTATGAAAATCAAACGTGATCGTGGACGGAACAGCACTTTGTGGTCTTGTCGCTCTTGCCAGTTTCATTTGGGACAGAGCCCAGGGCCTGTCCCTGAGCCCCGCTGACAGCTCACCGCAGGCCTTGTGCATGGGATGCGTGGCCTCCTCCAGCCGCCCTCCCTCGGGAGCTTCACAGGCGGCAGGGCCGCGGCTCCCTTCCGCAGGCGGGGAAGGCTCGCGCTGCTCCGCCCGTTCGGGCAGTGGCCCTCTCTAGGCGCTTCCAGCGCCGCTCCCAGTCCCTCTTATCCACAGCAGACAAACTCCCGGGCACAACTGCTTATTTCTAGCCGCAGATCCTGCTACTGCTGTTTCTTTTCCACTCCTGAACCACAAAGATGTCTGCTGCGCTGCCCGCGGAGGGGCACCTTCCGCAACGACTACAGGGACGTTTTCTCCAAGGCCACGTCAGCCCTCTGAGCCCTGCGTTTTCTGGAATGGTGGCCCGAAGGCACGTCGCCCTTTCTCCAGACTCGGTCAAGACCTGCTGTGCTAGTTTCCCATGGCTGCTGTAACAAATTACCAGAAATTCAGTGGCTTAAAACAACAAACATGTATTATCTCACAGTTCTGGAGGTCAGAAGTCTAAAATGGGTTGGTGGGGCTCTGTTCCTTCCGGACGAGGCTCTGTGGAGAATCCATCTGCTTGCCTTTTCTTTTCCCAGCTGCTAGAAGCTGCTTCTGCCCTCGCAGCCCCTCCTCCATCTCCGATGCTGACAGCCGTGTGCTGCTGCTGTACGTGGAGCTGTACCCCCCTCGATTTTAGGTGTCCCCTTGACTTCGATTTGCACCTGCAGTGTCTCGCACTCGGGAGGGACTTAGTTGTTAGTTTAATAAAGAAATATATGACTAAAAGAATAAATAAAATTTTAAACTTGATACAAACTACCGCATAATTATAATAAATGCCCTTCAGATCTCTGTCATTCTCTGGCCTCTGCTTCCATCGTTACATCTCTCTGGCTCTCCTGCTTCCTTCTTTCTCTTACTTGAGCCCCGTCACTTCACTGGGACCACCCGGGCAATCCAGGATAATCTCACCAGCAAAGCCCCTTTTGACACAAAAGGCAACATATTCCCAGGTGCCGGGCGGGCATTAGGACCTCCCTGGGCAGCCATTGTCTTAGTTGCTACGCTAGCCCGCAGCACCACGCCAGAAGTCGCCTCAGGTCCCCTGGCCTCCGGGAGCAGACTTGACCAATTCACCTACGCTAATGGATGCAGGAACCCCTCTTTCTTCCTCCAGGGTGCCACACAGGTTTCTAGAGGCAATGCTCCCAACTTGATGCTGCAGTTCAGAGAGTGACCGGATCCGTGGGGCTAACAGGCTTCCAGACGCCATGGCCAAATTTTGGGAGGGGGGTATTTCTCCCAAGCCGGGGGGGGTGGTGGATTTCTGTGCTTCACAGATTTTGAGCCAGGTACACATGGCCACCCTTTGCCATGGATATGCCCAAGCCCATTCTTCCATCAGAGCGGGAAACTAGCCTAAGACATTTACCTTGCAAATGAGAAACCCGAGGGTCTAAGAAGTAAAGTGGCATCTCTCGCGGCAGTTCTGGAACAAGAGCCCAAGTCCCCTCTGCTTGCAGAACTTGTCCTTCCTTCCTTACTCTACATGCCTACACCCCATTGCCCTGTGGGCTTAGTTGTTAGGTTCAGCTAATGTTCACAGAATAACTATAACCCATGCCCTCCCTCCCACTGACGGACTCCCTTAGAAGGCAGATGCGACACCCTGGGAGAGGCCTGTCCTAATGGCGGGACCAAAGCACTGCACCGGACAGCCTGCTCAGTAAGGTAAGCACCTCTCCGAGGCTCCAGCTCCAGCTGCCAGGTTGGCGCCGTAATCTCATTAGGATGACAGAATCACAAGGCACACCCTGTTGAAGGGCTTGCTCGAGGGTCAAGGTCTAAGGTCCAGTGACCTCTCTGCTCAGGATCTGAGGGGTCCATTTCTACAAACAGAATTAGAGGGCTAATGCAGCCTCTTACGGTGAGTTCCAGGAGAGGGACAGGGATAAGGGTCTAAAACCCCCCACCCCCCAGTAACCTTAGTATGTGGAGAGGTCATGCTCAAATGACAGGCATGACCAGCCAGAACCCTTCGGATGCAGGGCAAACACTGAATTGAAATAGAACACATTTAGGTCACTCCTGCTTCCATTCTGCATTTGGTCCCTGTGTATATTCCTCAGCCTGCTGCCCATGGGGGCGCCACGGTTACCCTTCGAACCCTTCGAGGATATGCCAAGCAGGCAGAGGTTAGGGTGGGGTGCTCTGGATTTGTAAGCCTGTGCAAACTGCTGGTGTCCTGTGCCCACCCCAGCAGGCAGGAAACCAACCTGCTTGTCTGTCTGGTTCCCCATCGTGCCCCAGCCAATAGTGTTGGCTTTTTGGTTATTGTTGTGGCTGAAAGTAGTTAATATGTTTTTTTCCCAAAAAAGTAAAAAATAATTTAATAGAATAGTAGGTGAGAATTTTTGATCCCCGAGTATTAAAAATAATGTTCTCTTATTATAAAAGTAATGAATAATTATGGACTCAGGAAACAGGACCTTTGCAGATGTAATTAAGGATCTTGAAATGAGATCATGCTGAATTTAAGATGGGTCCTAAATTCAGTGACATGTGTCCCTACAAAGACAGATTTGAAACACTGAGACACAGAGGAGGCTGCCACGCAAAGATGGAGGCAGAGACTGGCAGTGACGCCGCCGATGACCAGCAATCAGCAGAAGCCAGAAGAGAGGCATGGGGCGGATTCTCCTTCAGAGCCCCCGGACGGCGCCCACCCACCCAACATCTTGATTTGGGGCTGTTGGCTTCCAGAACAGGGAGAGGATAACTTTCTGTTGTTTTAAGCCACCCAGTTTATATTAATTTGTTATAGCAGCTACAAGAAACTAACACACCCAGGTATAACAGGAGCGGACCAAAAGGCTGGAGGACCCCGTTGTGGCACTGCAGCCCCCCAGTCTCCTGCAGCAGCATTGTTAGTCATTCCTGAGCTGCAGGACAGTGATTCTCAACCTTTTGAAAATGAAGTAATCTTGATAAATGGGAGAATCTCAGTAGCAGAGTTCCACCCAGGTCCTCAACCGAAAACAAAACTTTGAGACTCGATGCCCTGCACAAAGCTGAGTTGATCCAAGAAGAGTCAGCCCTCCCAGACGAGTCTACTCTCGTTCTTTTTGTGTATGCTTATAAGTAGGGGCTGGTGAGGGGCTCGGAGGAGGGGCTACTAATCCACTTTCTGTTTTGAAGCTGGGGTTCATGCTAGAGATCAAAATCTTATCTTTCTAGAGAAGAAAAATATGTTCCTTTGACTACATTCCAAAACACTAGAAGTAGCAGAAATCAAATATGCCCCTGGGACTTCTTGAAAAGTCATAGAATTCATCAACCTGATGATTCCTCAAGACTTTATTAATTTATAATATTGTGTTCCATCAAGATCATCACTTTTTATTATCTTGCTGCTCTGAATTGTATCTCCCTTATTATTCTCATCTACAGGGGCCATAAATTAAAATCATGCAGAATTTATAATCTTACAGTTCATTATCTATGATTGGTATTATCTCACTGCTTCTTTCTGGCCCTTCTATATCCCCTGACAAGAAATATGGCAATAGAGTCTAAATACCATCTAACCAATAAATGTTGAGTTAAAAAAAACTCTAGTGACTACAGTAGTCTAAAGGGCACTCATCACTCCTCCTTATCTCTGCTACCAGCATACTTTCTGCCAAAAAGACAAAGACAGTGAGATTCTAAAGAGCTGGGAGTTAGAACCAGAATGTAGGTCCTTGCTTTGCTCTTCACCTCACCTCTTTTTCTGATGGTCAAGGGACTTAAAGGAACATCGGCCTGCTTCATGAGGCATGACCCTACTTCAGGGAACAGGTAGTGATGTAATTAGTTGACTCAAAGAGGAATGAGTGGCCCATTACTGAAAGTTCTGAGTGACATTCCAGAAGTGTCCCTATGCAACATTCCAGAAGTGTCCCTATGAAATCTGGGATGTGGGTCCCTTGTTTCTAAGACTGATCAAGGCTGTGTGAGTACAGGTCCCTGTTAAGACTCCAGGAAAAATAAATACAAGTTACTTGATAGCAGTGAGATTTCCCGATGTTATGTATGGATGTGCTTGTTCACTAAAGAATTTGATAAGGTAGACTGGTATATCCACGGTGGCATTTGTCATGGTTATTCACATCATTGTCCTTAGTGATGTGACATACTACCATGTTGGAAGAGCAATGATTTTTCAGAGAGATGGAAGTTGGCAACAATTACTAAAAACTAGATACTCCAATCTTGACTGATTTCTCTAATGGGAAGAGGCTCACATTCAGTACATGCCCTGGTTTTTGGGACCCAGCTTTATAAAAACATAAAGGCACTGATATATTTCCACACTGATAAGTGAAGGTCTTTTCCTCCACTCCTTCTTCCTTTCTTTTTTCTCACTGTAATCAGTGTAACATGCAGATGTCAGAGATCAGAAGACAGAGTGGAGGGAGGAGGAGAAGTGGGCAGAGTGTCAGTGCACAATCTGTTGGCACTGTTGTAAAAATTGTTTAAGAATCTGAAAAGCACCAGCTTTCAAAGTTATAAAGTCTGACTCCACAAAGTGTGTTCAATTGATATTTGTCTCTCTCTCCTGAACTCACTGAATTGTGATCACAAAACAATAGTTATCAAATTTAAAAAAACACTACAATGATGAAAACTGCATGTACTGCCAGGACTATTTCTAGAAGCTGGGGGCTGAGACCCAGAGATACCCCTAGGGGAGGATGAATGGGAGTAAGTCTGAAAGGTTCACATCAATAGTACAACAAATCTAGCTATGCCTCAGAATCATCCAAGACACTTATAAAAACATAAAATAAAACAGAGTCCTGTGGAAACTGAAGTTGCAACAATATACTCTATTTTACCCAGCGCATAAACAAAAATGGCAGAGTCTGACAATACCAGGCACCGGTGAGAATGCACGGTCCTACGGAAGAATACTAACACATCACTAGTGGGGGTATAACTTGGTGCTGCCACTTTGGAGATAGATCGCCATTGCCCATTAAAATGGAAGCTGCACCCATAACCCAGCAACCCTGTTCCTAGGTCTATGCTCTAGGAAAACTCTCAGACATGCACATGCACCAAGATATATACAAAAATGCTCACATGAGCGTTGTTGGTAAGAGCAAAAACCTGGGAACAACCCACATGTCGAATGAGAGTAGAAGAGATAAACTGGTATTTCCATGCCATGGATTCAAAACCAAATGAACCACAGCGACATGCATCGAAATGGACAAATCACAAAAAGACAGTGTTATTTCATTTGCATAATGGTTTGGACAAATCTAGTCCATATGTTGTTTGGGGCTACCTACGTAAGTGGTGAGACCATAAACAAAAGCAAATAAATGATGAGCGCAAAATGCAGGAGAGTGGTTACCTCTGAGGGAGGCCCAGATTTTTGATCTAGGCGAAGGACAGAAGAGATTGTAGAGACGGGCAACGTTCAAATTCTTACACTTGATGGTGAGCATACAAGTGCTGACTTTATCATAATCTTTAATCCATGCGTATATATCTTCTTTTTTTGCACATGCTAAATTTTATAATAAAAATTTAAAACTACACAGGTTTTTAGACTCCGCCTCAGATCCACTGACTCAGAATCTCAGGCTGTGGGGCCTATGCAGTATTTTTTTATAACTTCTCCAGGGGATTTGGATGCGCTATCCGGTTAAAAGCCCATCGCCTATATACAAACACACATCCTACAAAACACATCAATATCCTGGTGAAAGCAGCTTAACATATAAATCAAGGTCAGGCAAGTTCAAGAGAGTCATAACAAAAGAAAAGGAGAGTCTGTAGGATCCAAGGGTTCAGAGCTGATGTAGAAACCTGAGGGTGGCAGGTAGTTTTGTGCCACATCCAATGTCCCCCATGAGCTTACCTGAGCCCTATTCCTGTTAGATGCCCACTGACATGAGCCCAGCTGGGGTAACTGCCCCCACGAAAGGGGCCCAGGGCAAGTTCCAGCTGTAACTTTTGCTACAAAGGAAAAACATAATGTGGTAGAAAGTTTCCTCATCCAGGACACATCACAAGAGTCATCTGGACCTGGACCCACACATGGAAGCTGTGTGATCTTTAGCAAGTCAGTTCCCCTCTCTGAGCCCTGGCCTTCTCATCTTCACAGTCTCCCTCATAAAACTGGAATCCAGTGAGACAATGAAGGCGAAAGGGCTCTGCAAACTGAAAGGACCATGTCAATTATTATTTCTTCCTAAGAGCCAGAAATATAAGCTGTCGATTCCGAGTCAGCAGTTTTCTGGGTCTAAGGAATTGGAAGCTCTAAGACTTGGCTTAGAGAGGCCCGAGGGCAGGAGTAGGGCTTAGTGCCTCCACATCTCTAAAGACTCGGCAAATATTTAACCAGCATCTACCGCTTACCCAGAGACAGCCTTTACTGGCCCATGATAATTCAGATGGGGGTGTTCACAAAAGGCTCAGGACTATCAGAAGCACCTTGTAAAGCTAAGAAGTAGATGAATTTCATTAACGGTTTTGAATCTAACATTTAATCTGGTTACACAATACCTTCCAAATTAGGATTGCCAGATTTAGCAAATAAAAGTGCAGTGCACTCAATTAAATTTGAATTTTTTAGTATAAGTGGAATAATTTTTAAAGTATAAGTTTGTCCCAACTATTACATGAGATATGTGAAAAAATCATCCGTTGCTCTAGTTTAACTGGGTGTCTCGTGTTTTATCTGGCAACCCTGTTCCAAATGGACAAACAGGTCAGCACCTTCTCCTACGTCTTACAGTGAGAAATCTACATGAAAGAGAATACTGAAATCCTGGTTTTTTTGTTTTTGTTCTTATTTGGTAAGAGAGTAAAGGGTGGGCTGATCTTGAAATTGGACTTGCATCTTCCTCTTCCTTGCATGGCCCAAGAACACACAGAGAGGCCCAGATGTTCAAAGCAGGCTTCAAAGGAAATAGGATAGGGCAGGCGTGGGGAAACCTTAACATTTTCAAACAGAAATTGACATTCCAGCCCGGTCCGGGCCCATGCAGAACACTGTGCAGTGGCCTCTGCCCTTACCTTGGGGCATCTCCTTGGAAGGCTCTGCCTCGGGCCCGTCCAGCAGGTCCATCTGGGAGGCCTCCTCGGAGGGCACGCGGCGCCAGGACCAGCTCTGGTTCCCGAGGTCATGCAGTGGAGGGGAATACTCCAGCTCACAGGGGAAGTCGAAGCTGCACTCCAGACCTGCAATGACAGCCGGCGATCAGTGAGTGCCCTGTTTCCCAAATGCAACTTTTTAGCCTCGCTCCTCCACTCCAGGAAGCTGGCCTTCATCTTATACAAGTCTTCACCCTATCCCGAGGTGGCAAGTTGCCAACTTCCCAGGTTGCTGGGCTCCATATTTGTGAAAAAGAGACTAAGAGAAAAAAGGTGCTCTTTGTTGGACTCAGATGATGGAAGGTGTCCTTGGGGAAGGCAGGTAGGAAAAACAAAAGAGTTAATAGCATTAGATGCTCTGCATCCTAGGTGGCTTACCTGGCGACATGGCGAGGGCCTGAGGTCAAGTGGGCAGAGCCTGGTTTTACAGCCAGGTAGGTCTGAATCTAAGTCTGACTCTGCCAACTACCAGCTGGGTGACGCTAGGAAGTAAAATTAACCTCTCTGGCCTCAAATTTCCACACCTGGACATTGGGGATGATAATATCTACTTCTGGAGTTTGCTGCCAGAACAGTAGGATAATGCACTGTCTATACCCATGAGCCTAGTCCGTTGTCGCTGTTCAGGAAAAATCCGAGTCCAAAAGGGAAGGCAAGGTGTACTCACAGCCCTCTTTGCCTGCCCTGTCATCTAGCCCCTCTCCAGAGAAGAAGGTCAAGGCTATGCCCGCTACTCCAGGTTTATTGTCTCTTGCGGCAGAAATGGGAAAGGTCACTGGATAAGAAGAAATAGAGAAGAGAGGCAGGAAGAGGCCGTGCCCTGGGATGTTTTATGACCTTTTCCCAGGCTTCTTTGAGGGAGAATCATCCTCGTGTCCAGATCATTCCATGTTTGCCCCCCTTTTGGGACACGCCCCCTCCTCTCCCCTTCCTTACTCATTGCGCATTGCCCAAAGTGGATGGAGTACTTTTTAGCTGGCAGGTTCTCAATGCCAGCTGATGCATCAATAGAAATATTTACCAAAATGCAAGTTATTCAGCCACCTTTTACTTCAGTGTCTCTCCTCAGCTTGCGGATGTGAAGAAGAAAGAATGCAATATCAAGGACGAACTACTGGGTTGGAAATTTGGGGGAATTTGGCAGTGTCCAGGCTTGGCCAGTCTCTTCTCATGTGTGGAACTTGGTATACTCAACTGCAAAACAAGGGGTTTAGACAAGATGATTCTAGAAAAAGAACCCAGTGAAACCTGGGTTTCCAGCCCTGGCTCTGCCACTGACTTGTTGGTTACTTTTAATAAGCCACTTAGCCTCACTGGGCCTTGAGTTCCTCAAACTGGGAACTAGACTAGCTGTTTTCTAAAGCTCCATATTGATGTAACTTTTTTAAGGTTCCAAATCCTCACTCTCAGAAGGGTTATAACTAATTTGATAAATCAATCTGTGTGATGGCGTTAATAGGTGCCAAGTCCTAATTATCATTGTGTATTTTAATAGCTGATTCTGGGATCACAATTATCATTGTGTATTTTAATAGCTGATACTGCTATCTTGTTCTCCAAGATGAGAATTTCAGAACGCTGGAAGTGGGGCCAGTTCTAGTATAGGCAGTTAGTTGGTCACTGGATTGTCATATCTGTAGGTAGCTAACTGGAGTAGGAGTAAAATAATTCCAATTGACACCACCCAAACTACCTAAGTTTAGGAGGAAGGAAAAAAAATCCTTCAATTACACTTCTATTAAGTACCTTTCTGTTTCTCGGCCAGTGGAGATTTATGTACCAACTGGTCTCCAGAAGCTGCCATTCTTCTGGTCCTCAGGTTAATACCGTTTGCCCTTTCACAATCCAGACAATTCACCTTTATAATGGCAAGCTGAAACAGGCCTTGTTTGAGTTGACATGACACTTGCTGCCTACATATTTTGTCAGCCTTGAAGACCTTCTGCTGCCTCTCGGGGCTGGAGCTGCTGCTCTGAATTGGTATCCATGAACTGTAGGCTGCCTTAATCCTCAAGGCTTTCTTGCCAGGCATCTGGTTCTGATAGGAGAATGCAAGGAGAAAGCTGATCCAACATTTTGTACTCTGTCATACAAAAATCATCCTCATAATGACAGGTGTAGCCGCTAAATCTGGCTCCTCTGGGAGGGGTGAAAAGGAAATGCACCATTAGGAAATGGTGCAGTCAGAAGATGGGAGAGAAAGTTTCTGGTCACCTCCAAACCACATCAACAACCACTGATGCTTTTCTCAGAGCTTCGGTTTCTGTGGCCCATCCTCTATCGTGATTTTTTTCCTCCAATTAAAATCATCCTATTACTGTTTGGGACAGGCGTACGGTATGCATTCTCAGACGCCGCCTGGCAAATGTGTCTTGTGTACATATTATAGATAAACAGAGAACAGAATATATAATCTCATCAAGTGTCATCAATCTTGGGATCTTTGAACTCTGGAAAGTCTAATAATCGGCTGTGTTTAGACCAGACCCTGCCTGGTGAAACAGGCTAGGCAGACACTCCAATTACCAAGTGGGCTCATTTTGAGATTCTTGCTCCAAGGCAGCCCAGCCCGCCTTTAGCTGTCAGAGCTGTACTATTTGGCTTTAGATCAAAATGGAGTTAAGATTACTGCTCATTTTGGGTGAAATTAAACTGGGCTTTTCTACATTCTGATTTAATTTCTCATAAAACATCAAGATGGGCTTCTTGCTCCTGAGCTAGCCTCAGTGCCTTCTGTACAATAATGCCTGGGATGTCTTTTCTAAAAACTCCAGGTTAAGTTTCATTTTCCTTAGGTCTTTTTTGAGGTTCTGGGCCTAGGGTGCTTCTTGAATCTCTCCCCGTAACCCTCCTCTGACGCAGTCCCTGTGAGATCGGAACCATACGGTCTATTTTCCAGATGGGACTCAGAGGGATTAAGGGCTTCAGCGCAGTGTTTAGCCTTAAATAACCCAATGGCAAAGGCAGGTCCACACCGAAGGGAAGGATAGGGAAATAACATTCACCGAGCCCCCGCTATATGCCAGGGACTATGCTAGGTATTTTCTTAAGTCACTACATTTAATTTGCAGAAAAACAATGAGAAGCTAATGATGTCCTCTCTCTACAGATGAGAAAACCGAGGCTCAGAAAGTTTATTCTTCTTGCGAAAAGATCAAAGAAGTACCCTGAGGCAGAACCAGGATGTTATCCTGGGCCAGGTAATGATGAAAATCCAGGTACTTTTCATCACACCTCCACAGCTTCAAAACCTCAATCCACTATGATATTTCGGTTATTGGACTCAAAGCCTGCAACCTCATCAGATCTACAAAGGCTTCTCCACTACCCTACAGGGACAGATCGATGTTCCCTCTGTGTCAGGCCCAATCTTGCAAAGTGACAGTGATCTTCAGAAGAATCCTAAGATCTCAGCCTTACTTTATGTACCTGTTAGGACCCAGGAGGAGAATCTAATTATTGAAAAACATCATGAGAAAAAGACACACTTTCCAGAACCTCCTGATCACATAGTTGAAGTCACAACTACCCACCTTCTAGTCACTTCGCTCGTGAAAGAAAAATAAGGTAATGGAATCTCCTGGAAAGGGCTGGCCTGCTGAGAGCCAAGTGCTGTTAAGGGAAAGGTCTTGGCAGGGCAGTGAGGGTGGTTCCAGGCTCAGTCCTGCAAACGGCAGCTGAGGGACCTCAGCAGGTGTGTCCCTCTCTCTCTGTCTACTTTTGTGCATTTGAAAAATGAAGTAAATTGAGCATACAACCTCTACGGTGCCCCCCGTCTACGAAGGTCATTCATCCTATAGGGCTCATTCAGGGCCCACGCAACCAAACACACAGACCATCAGTCAGCCACTTCCACTCTGTCTTGCTCCAAATGAGGGCCTGTTGCCATCCGAAGAAGTAGACTCCTCATGGTAGGGGGTTGAATGTGCATCTCACTCAACAGGGACTCAGTTTACCTCCAAATTCTCAAAGACTTAAGAAGGAAAGTTCAGGTAAGTTTTACAGATGACTGTTCCAGAGTGAGTGTGTATGTGTTTATGCATTTTTATCAGTTTGTACCTATATTCTGAACCCCTCCAGGGTATGAGTCACATTTCAAAAACTGAATTCATTAGCAGTTAGCTTCAAGACATTGTCCTAGTATAAACTGCAATCATTCAAAACACTGTTATGGTAACTGATCAGAAAACTGTGGTGATCCTGTCCAGAGAAGCCCAGTTTTGTCATCGAATCCCCTGGGCTGCAGAGAAGTGGGCAGGGCCCACCCACTGTGACACTGCATCTGAGGGTAGAAATCTAGCTTCTAGGTGTGTGTGAGGCCATCCAAATAGTCACGTGCAAGGTTTAGGCCTAGCTACTTGATGTCTAGTTTTGAGCACTTGAAAAATGAAATAAATTGAGTGTACACCCTCTACAGTACCCTCTATCTATGACGGTTATTCCTGGGCAGAGATGGGGGCCATTCCAGCCTGAGCCACATGAAGGAGATCACATCGAAGTTTCAGACACTGTCCGCAGCACCACGGAAGGGTAGCAGGGGGGTGTTTTGCTTTGGACACCCAGGTTTTCCCTTGGGCAGGTTTGGAAAACCCAACAATTCTCCTGTGTTTCCAGGTTGAACTCAGGCTCGGGAAAATAAATCCCTTGAGTCAAGGTCTTTTGTGCTTTCTTGATCTTGACCCTGGAAACCCAGAGACCTCACACTAGTTTCTGCAGTCCCTTAGATGATTTCGAGTTAGGGGGCCAGCAGTCTCCATTAGTTTTCAAGACACTCATTCAAGGGCTAACCAGTTTCCAGATGACCACAGGGTGGCAGAGGCCTTAAGAGCGGCTGTCCTGGGGCAGGTCACAGAAACTGGTTATTGTCACTCAGTCTTAGCGCATAACAAGATCAGGAGGCAAATATTACAGAGTGAAAACCAGTAATAAAAAGGAGAAGAACAATGTTTATCAATCCCATGGACA
The DNA here is from genome assembly GCA_004026545.1 of Mormoops blainvillei. Taxonomy (NCBI): domain Eukaryota; kingdom Metazoa; phylum Chordata; class Mammalia; order Chiroptera; family Mormoopidae; genus Mormoops; species Mormoops blainvillei. The sequence goes on along the minus strand of PVJD01011100.1, from coordinate 6,546 downwards.
CGCACCCTTTTTCATTTTGTCTCTTATTGCAAGTGTTTCAGAAGTCAAGCTTGGGGTCACACTTAAGTTCTTGACCCTGGCAGCACTGGGTGTGTGTCTATAGAAGAGCCCCAAGCCCCAAGGGTGGGGCCTCCAGCAAGGCCTTGGAGAGGATTTTCAAACTGGTGGCACTTCCTGAGGTTTTTCTGTGGTCAGATGCCAGGCCAGGTGCCCTACATCATTACCTTATTCAACCCCTACGATGCATGCAGGAATCTTACACCCATTTAACAGAGGAAGACCCTGGGGCTTAGAGACGTGAAGTCACGTTACCAAGGCAGGAAGTGATTGAACAGACTATCACTGATCTGCTTCCTCCCCGGGATGCCTGAGGCCTGGATGTCAGTATCTCAGGAACAGGGAACTGTGAATCAAAGTGGTAGCAGAAACAGCTCCCTCATTCAGAGCCACAGACACCAATAGGGGTTGAGAACTTGAATGAGGCAGGGCAGGAACCGAACTCATGGAGGGACAGGCAGGGCCACGCTGGAGGCAGGACATAAGTCAGAGCATCTGAGCTGTCCTCAGAGGACCTGACACCGCCTTTATAAAGCTGAACCTGAGGCTCTAGTGAGGAGTGAGTCAGAACACGTTTCCAAGATGCAAGTCTTAATCCCAGTGGATCTGTGACTCAGGAAGTCAAGGCTACGTGTACAGTGAGGCCTGGGGCTCAATGTTCCCATCTGGGTTTCCTGACGTCTTCCAGGATATCTGCTTTGTTTCTTGGGTAAAGCTAGGGGTCCCAGTAGAGGGACCTGAGTGTGAGATACGCAATGCAAGGTTTCTATGGCCATCAGCAGCCCAAGACAGAGTTTATCCAACTGGATATGTGGCCATGGGATTTGTATCTGAAAACAGAGAATTATGAGGTTTGCTGCTAGTTTAAAATATGGCAACATGATTGTAATTTTGTCTTGGGGTTATTTCCCTATCTCTAGTTACTTTTTGACCTGATGTTTAACTGCCAGAATGCAGATGGCCTTGATGTTGGGCCAGACGCTCCTCACTTGTTAAATGGCGGTCTCTATGGTGCCACCCAGCCCTAAAGTCTTTTCCTATATAGCCGTGTCCAACATCATGATTCGTCCTCAGGCACAGAGCACAAGACCTGCAATTTGACTCCCGTCTGCCACTTGTCAGCTGTGTGGTGTGGGGGGTGCTCTCTCCCTCACTCCGAGCCTCAGTTATATCAGCGATGAGACTAACTTCCCAGAACTGCTGGGCGGACTCAGCGAGACGGTGCGTGTGCTTGAAATGGAGAAGCTCCCGGTGCACGGGAGCCAATTCAGGATGCACACAGCCATGCCCACTGTGAATACGATTTTGTTTTTACCACGAGAAACAGTATTTATTTAGGGCATTCCAACTCACGGAAGGTGGCCATTCCCTTGGGGTTTCGGTATGTTATGGGAAGGTTGGCATGTCTGCCTTTAGGTGATATTCGCAGAGTCAGAGGCAATTAAAACATGAAACGACATTGGAGGTCAACCGCTTTCTCCCATTGGACAGATGGAAAAAGCCAAGATCCAGGCAAGAAAAAAGACTTTCCCAGGGTCATGTGGCTGGTCAGAGAGTCCCTCGCACACAGTGTGGTGGTCATTTCCACTAGCCATGGAGGCCTTGCTCAATGCCACCCTCTCAGGCAGCACCAGGCCTGGCCTGGGCTGGATGTCAGTCACTAAGCCACCAGACCTCACTCCCTCAGGCTCAGCATACTGGCATGTGTGAGCTGACGCTGGATCGCTTCATGGCTGGCATATACAAATGCCAATGTATTCCTCATAAGCCTGATTTGTGTATTCAACAAAGAACCATATGAAGCATCATGCCCATGTGGCAATTCTCTTACAGGTGAATTATACAATTCTCTTAAGGGCCACATAGTAGAGCTTCATATTGGAAGCTATGGCTTATTATATAGAATCCCAGAAATTAGCACTCCCAAAACACCGTCAGTCCCTGAAGACTGTATCCAGCTCAAGGGAGCTTCCTGGGCTGCTGCCTATCCTGGGGCACACAGCAGGGTCTCCTTTTCTTACGTGGTTCTCCAGAACTTCCCAATCATTGACTTTCAGGGTCATGAGGGACCTTGAAGGCCACCTGGCACTGAGAAACTGAGGCCCAGGGACATGATGGAGCTCATCTAAGGATGCACGGTGGGTGGGCTGCAGAACTGGTACTATAATCCTGTTCCTAACCCTGTAATGATATGATGATGATGGTCATGGTGGCGGTGATTTATTCAAAGCTGTGGGTAATAATTAAGCAAATGATACTTTAAGAATTAGAAAAATTCTCAAAAATCTAGAGCATATTTTTCTGGAATAAGCTAGCAAAAACACACATGGCTAGGTTTCAAATATCTCCCAATAGTTTGATAGCTCAAATAATCTCCAGTAAGGCTTTCTGAGCTCTCTCATCCTAGACTTACTCTTCTGCCAGCAAGCTGCTTTTTGATGGTTGCAGGAATCCCCCGCTAAAGAGCAGGTCTGTGCACAGGACAGAATATACGGTGAGAACTGAGCGAGGGGAAGCGGAGGCTTAGGAGGGAAGGAGAAATATCTCTGGAGAATTCTTGGAAACCCTTACAACTCTGGACCAATCAGCCTGTACTTTTGGGCAATTCACTGAGTCACTTGGGTCTTGGTTTTCTTGTATATAAACCTGAGATATTTATCACAATAATGATGCTGATAAAAATAATATCTGCTGTGACAAAGAAAGAAATGAAAATGGAAGTAAAGTGCTTTCTTAACTGTGAGGTACGGTGCGTGGGTGTCCTTACCACCTCAGTCTCCCCGAGCCTCAGCTCTACCACTTTGAACCGAGAGAGAAGCTTGACTGACTTACCCTTGGAGGACCCAGGGAAATGCTGACTGGGACAGGTATCTTCCTCCCTTCCTCTATTTCATATCCATGCTTCAGGGGACACCCGGGTGTCTGGGGAGTACTTAGGAGCACACACGCTGTGTGCAGTCAGGCTGCTCAAGGTGAAAGCTCGGCCCTGTCACTTTGCTAGATGGGTATCTCTGGGCAAATTACTCAAATTCTCTGTGCCTCATTTTTTCATCTGTAAGATGGGGATTAAAGCAGGGGCTACTGCAGGGAATGTGAGGAGTGTGAAACGCAGTTCGTACAGTGAGCACCTAGTGCAAAGACTGGCACATAGTTTATTCGGAAGCGATGGTACACTGTGTCTCTCCAAGTGGCTCCAGGGGTCAGCCAAGGCAGAGGAGAGGTAAAGGGGTGCACGGTCAGCACTGGAGGCAGGAAGCTTTGACTATGTCCACCCTCGTTGAATGTCCTTCCTCAGTCTTTGCATTTTGATGTGTTCGTCAATCTTCCCTTTGGAAGTGAAGTCACACTAGACCTCGAGCAACCAGCGCTGGGCCCTAGGCCCGGCTCTGCGGTGTGACTTCAGGCAGGCCATTTAACCTCTCTAGGCCTCAGTCCCCATCTGAAAAAGTTAAGTGCAGAAATAAAACGACTCTGCGTTCTCTTCCATCTCCACAATCCGAAGACCGATTTTGCCTTTTGGGCAGATGACTGAAACGGGCTCTGCCGCTTGGCGCTAGTCATTTGGTCAGCAGAGCCCCAAGAGCCCTGACTTCCAGCCCAGGCTCGAATAATCAGGGACTTCTGCGCCTTCCTTTCCAGGCTGTCCCCTAAAGGGCTGCTTAGCCCACCAATCACCTTTGATATTAATCTACCAGCTGTCATCAACATCTGGTCACTCATGTCATAAAACTAAATACTAAACCTGGTACCTGCCTGACCCCTCCCAGAGCCACTCTTCATTTGTCATGGGGCCCTAGAATGGAAGTCATTCACTTCCCACCAGCCTGCTCCCTAGAATGCTTCTGGGAACTGATCACCCAATTCAAGACATCTGTTTAGCTCACTTATAATCAAGCTGCGGTGAAGAAGGGCCAAGTCTCCTTCGCTGAATCAATTACATAAACACAGCCTTGGAAGACAGTCTTGGAAGAAGCTGCAAAGCACGCATGCCCACATGGTGGGAGATAGGCACCGAAAGCTTAATTCTCATTTCTCTTATCTGTGACCATAACAATGTTACAGAATAAATAAATGGGACTTTGCTCTTCATCCCAGAACAGAAAATTGAAAATAATTAAAACTGTAGGCATTCTGAAGTTACTGGCCCAGCCTCCTCATTTTACGGATGGAAAATTGATGCTTTGGAAGGTGACGTGACTTGGCCAAGGCGGAATAGCCTAGGGTCCGGAGAAGGAAGAGAGTGGTGAGCAGAGCTCGGTTTGGACTTCCAGTCCAGTTCTCTGCCTGTGCTTTCCAGGAAGCATCCATGGAAGCAGCCACCCACGGGGGCCTCTGGCAGAATGAAGCAGGCTCCAGAAAGCATGCTAGAAACCCTCGCGGTATGTAGACTGCTCAGCATGACGTCCTCCCAAATGAGATCACTCCTGAAACCAGTAGGTGGGACAAGAGCGCTGAGTAATGTGGCGTCTACAACAACAACGGGAGGCTGTCGGATGGAAGGCGTCTCTACCTCAGAATGTGCAAATGGTCCTGCTCACTTACTCTTCTGCCTCTGCTGGTGAGGATCTCCTGGGGGCTGCAGGTGAATGTGGAGTTCTTCTCTGATGCCCATCTCAAAAACCAGCAGAGGTCGGGCTGCCCTCGCATGGACTTTGTGCCCTTCCGGGACTCCCAGTCCAGTGAAGGAGGGGGACTCACTCACACCTGGCTCATACCACAAGCAGACACAGTGAGGCCATGTGGACACAGAACAAAAGAGACTTGTTACCTGGGAGGACCAGAGGCTCATGGAGGAGACAGCTTTTGGACTGCATCTTGAAGAGTGAAAAGATTTCTATAGATGGTGAAAGTTTAGCTAGCACATTTGTTAAGAACAGAGGAAAAAACAAGGTCATTCCAGGCAGGTGGGGAACTAGTATTGCTTTTTTGCGTGTAGTGATATAAATTCTGAAGCTGGACTGCAGAGGATTAAACCCTAGCTTGGAGAGCATCGTGTAGAGGTAAAGCGCTTTGAGGCTGCAAAGGGAAAAACTAGGGGCTTACAGGGTTTAAAGGGAAAGCCTTCTAGCAAACAGAGCCATGCCACCGAAAGGCGGGCTGCTTTCCCGGCCTCTCACTGGAGTGTCTCTTTGCTCTTCAGCAGGCGCCTGTGCTCTGGGCACATGGAAATCTGTCCTCATAGTTTTTACGATATTGTCAATTAGGAATCATGAACATTCCACTTTCATATAACAAACAGAATCAAAAGGGTAGTTTACTGACTAACGGTAATAAATAACTCACAAGAATGAGAACTGGGAATGAATTCCACACCTCAGTTCCCAATGTAAGTTTCTTCCCCACTGTTCTGCACTTTGCTTTCAGGCGCAGGAGAACGAATACCGAACACACTGGCTTGGATGTTACCTGGGAGATGTAAAGAAGGGATGGAGAGTTGAATGAAAGACCCATGGTTCCTGAACCTAATCCTACAGTACCCAGACCCCAGGATCTTGTTTTTAAGAAGTTCTCCAGGTGATAATGAGGTAATGGGACTGGGCCTGGGCCTGGGCCCATCCATGCCAGGATGGTACTGACATGCAACCCTTAGGACAGCACAAACCCACTGGGCTGGTGGAGGTGAAGGAATTAAAGTGATGGGATGGCCAACGCAACAGAGGGAGGGACACACAAGGAAATGCTTCGTAGTTCCAGTCTGAGAAAACAGGAGTCACTGCCTGTGCCTCTGCTGGGGGGCAGTGGGGGGGGGGGGGCTACGCGTGGGCTCTGCCAAATGGATGGCCTGGGTTTGACTCTGAGCTTTGCCACCAGCCTTAGGCAGATCACTGACCTCTCGATGCCTAATTTCTTCATTCTTAAGATGAGGTTATTTGACCAGACTGCGGCGGGGCCCGACGGCTCACAACCCCTATGAATTTCTGATAGACCAAATTATTCTAGTCATCTACGCAAGTGGGCTAGTTAAAAATCCTATTAATCTGAGGTCTCTCCTGATGTAAAGTTTTGCATCCAAGGTTGCTCTTGAAAAAAACATTTCATTTCAAGAGGATTTCCTCTCATTTTTCTCACTCTTGATCAGTCATTTTCCTGCATATGTTTTGGACACATGTCTTTCTAAGCTCGTTAGAAATGTTCTGTATATAATATCTCAGATGTCCCAAAGCTGTCAAGACAAAAACTCCTCAGCTCACTCCTGCCTACTGAATATGCTTTTTCAGATTAAGAGAAAACATAAGATTTCCCATAGTAGTTAAAGTCACAGCTTTGAATTCTAAACCAAAGTACGTCCAGCCCAGCTACTATTTTCCCTGTAGACATACATCTTTCCTGGAACCAATTATACAACTTTAAGAATAAAAGGGCTGTTGGGAACATCCCTATATTTTTAAAATAAAACAGATACCCTTGGGGGTTGAAAAGCTCCAGGTTGAGAATTGAGAGACCTGTATATATTCCTGGTTTGTCACTAGATTGTTCAGCAAATGTTGT
>PVJD01011099.1:0-48701 GCA_004026545.1 Mormoops blainvillei | reverse complement strand
TGGGATTGATTGTTAGGGTAGTGGTGGTAGGGGGCCAGTCATAGTGGTCCCCTGGACTAGAGACCTGGTATGTCCTTTCTTGGAACACAGGACTCTCCAGGCCCCTCATCCTAGTCATTTTCTTTATTTCTAAATTCTAAAACTTCAACTCTGTGTCACCAAACACAAATTTAAGACCCACTTTCCAGCGAGGAGTCATCTTGTCCCTACACTGTGGACTTGTGCCAGCCTATAGCCCACCCACACGCACTTCGGGGTTCAGGCCTCCGATGTGGCAGCACAGCAGCCCCGCCCCTGGAGCTGAGACCAACACAGCCGTTCTTGAATAGGCTCCTTGATGACGAAGTCAAGGCGGCCAAGAGGTGAGTCAAAATGAAGGACCCGGGGATGGAGCGCTGGGAAAGCCATTCTGAAAGGGCTGGCAGTGAGCAGGGGAATCCACGCACACAAGGAACTGGGGCCGAACAATGGTGGGAAGGATGGCTACAGGACAGGATGCAAACAGCACGAACGTTGACAATGTACAAATGAGAACTCACAGCACTGGGAGTGGGGCAGGAGATAGGAAGTGGGTGAGCTCATTTCCTCATCCTAAATCGCAGGCTGTCTAGAGATGCCATCTACAGTTGAAACGGGTTTAAAGAACGAATCCGGCTTCTTGGTATTTTTCTTTCCTTTCAGAGAAATAATTAAGAAGCACAATTATTTGCAGTTTGATAATTTCTAGGTGCATTTAGGCTTCCTTTTTTGTTCTGTTAAATTTAAGTGCTTTTTCCAAAGAGAACACGTATTTTTTTTTTTTGGTAAAAATTTCCATGTGTCTACCTGCCCTTTTCCCTGAATACATGAGGAAGGAGGTGTCTCCCATCACTTTTGTACTCTTCAGTGTTATGTGAAGTTGTTATGATAAGCATGCTCTACTATGATAAAAGCAAAGCCTTTAAGAAAAATTTCTGGAAGAGAAATTCCTTTGCTCCTTAGCCAGCGCCTCTCACCCCAGCATCCTGCTCCCAGGTGCGGTTCCTGGGGCAGCTCGCTGCCCACCGCCTGCTGTGGGGCAGGGTGCACTGTGCCCCACTGGTTCAACCCTGGGGACGGAGCCTCTCTGGGCCTGCTTCCTCATCTGTGCGCCCAAGAAGTCGGCCTGGACCTGCCTGCCTCCCAGGTTGCAGTGAGGGACGAGTGACGGGAGGTCTCTTCGTCCACAGTGGACTGGGCGCATTGTGCTATCGCACGGTGCAATTCTAGCTAACACCAGTGCCAACCCCATCCAAAGGCTAAACTGGAAAGGGTCAGGTAGCTCTATCTGACCATTTTGAGCCTTAACAGCCACTCTTATGGTCTCAGCTCCATCTAGTGTCCACATCAGGACACAGTCACATATAGGGTGTGGCAAAAGTAGGTTTACAGTTGTTCATATGGAAAATACAATAATAAATAACAGTACAAGAATAAACTGTGTTCTGTGTACCCCCAACTGTAAACCTACTTTTTCCCCACCCTGTAGAACTGGCTTCTTGCAAAACCCTAAATGTCATATTTGCAAAAGGTACAGCACTCATTAGGCAAACAGGACATAAATAAGATCAACGTAAAACACTCCTCTCCTACTGAGGCTTGGTTCTTCAAAGTACCATTATACAAATTTAGTATTTCTATATATTTATGCATCCTGTCTTTGAAAGAACATACTCAAGCGTATTCAAGTGACAACTAATACTGATAATAATTGGCCCTAAGGGGGCTGTGCCCCACCTCCCACCACCCGGAGTTTCTGGGAGAAGTGAGGGCCTTCAGGGGAGGTCTGGGGTACGCCCAGGGGTCGGAAGGGGGCTGAGCGGGGCTCCAGACAGGGAATGGCTGAGGGCCTGGGCAGGAGGAGGGCTGGTGAGGGCTACTGACCCAGGGGACTAGGCCGGGGAAGGGAGGGGAGCCAGGAGAGGGTGGGCAGGCTGAGAGAAGAAGGGACAGGGGACAGAATTCTCAGTGGGGTCAAAGGACAGGGTATGTGTGGGCCGAAGGAGAAACGATGGCTCAGGAACTTAGGGTCAGAGATGGGATTTCTGAGTAAGATTTCAGAAGTCACCTTTATGACAAACTGGGTGGCTGAGAAGGTGGGTCTCTGAGGATGTTGGCTGTTGGATGAGCCAGGCCTGTGAGCCCTGCTGGGACATGGGGTAGGGGAGGGGACAGGGGATTAAAGGCGGGCCCAGGACCTGGAGCCCTGGCGGGAGGAGCTTCTGTGGCCTGAACCTGAACCTCCACAGGGGAGGGGTATCAGAGGAGGGCGGAGCAGGGTCTGGAGGGGGGGCAGCAGAGGGAGAGGAGCACTGAGGCTCTGCCAGGACGCCCACTGTCCTTGGTACTCACAGCTTCAAAGGAACCACGTGCCCTACTCCTTTCTGAGCTTCTCTCTGGAGTGGATGCATGGTAAGCAGGTCAGAGCAGGGCCTGCCAAGCCAAGGACCAGAAATCCCTAACTGCAGGCTGAGCTGCACAGGAGGCGGCGAGAGAGAAAGGCTTTCCCCCAATTCATCTCATCCGAGGCGAGGCTGAAGAAAAACACCAAATGCAGATACAACCTCATTGTGCTTTTAATTATGAAAGATGTAAAATGATGCATTATAAAACTTGGAAGCTACTTTATACAAATTCCAATCTTTAAATATTGTTTTAACAAGGGACCTGGGAATTAGGACACTGGCTGATTAGTTGCTGTGATGGCTCCATCACGAGCAATGCAAACACGCTCAGGACCATCTGTGCATAAATCCCAAGAGCCAGAGAGAGTCAGAACTGGAAATGTCTTCAGATATGCAAATGGACTGGAATACACAACAGTTCAGCTCAGGTAATGTACAGCAGACTTAGGAGAAATGAAACAGGACAAAGAATTTATGTTCATCTTGAGAAGATCAAGAAAATTTTCTCCTAACACCCTAAGTTCTAAAAACCACAACCGTACAGAAAGAAAAATATGCAAACACAGATAGGCTTTAGTTCTATGCTGTTTAACTGCTAGTAAATGAGTAGTACAGCCATTGATTTCTTGTAACAACATTAAATATTGGAAAATATTTAGTATGCAGCCACTTCAGGTGCTGAGGATCACGCCCAGTTTGTGTTAAAGGCACCAGTGAGTGCAGACTTACCCGCCAACGGTCTAAGCAGCGACCTGTCCTGGACACCAGCTAAGTAAGGTGGGTTGTGTAATGCCCAAGACCTTTTCGCAGGAAAAGATCGGACTGATGGACCTAAGGATAAATTTAATTCAGTGCTAAACCTCATTGTCATGCCAAACAAGTCACTGTTCCGGGGAGCTTCCATGCCAGGAGTCGCCTGGAGAAGGCCCCTGGGCAGCACAGGTCATCCCGGAGGTCTGGCGTCTCCCCTGTCAGGTGGGGCTGCCCTGCAGACAGAGCGAGCTGGGGCGCCTGCACTGATGACCGCGGGGGTAAGGCACTGGGCAGAGTGAATTATGCTGGGGCCTCCACTCTTCATAAAAACCTCTCATAACGTCAGCACCACTCCCTGTCTGAAAGGCCAGAGCAGATGTTGGAGGCCTTGCACACAGGAAAAGCAGCAAGGAGCTGGCTTCCTTCAGCACACTGGGGCGCTGCGCACCATTAGAAGGAAAGGCCCTTTACTTTACAGAGTCGCTCCCCACTCCCCTCTGAGGTCTTCCGTATAAAGGGATCTGAAAGTTCAACTGGGAATAAAGCTGAGGGGGTGGGGGAGGCCAAGGGCCCCTTCCTGAGCCAGCACTCAGCAAGGAGGACTGGTTTGATTTCCTAATTCAACAGTGGGGGTTGGGGGCTGATGCGAAGTGGGAAGACTTGGGTTCCACAGCGAAAGATGGAGTGGTGCACCATAAGGGCTGGTGGAAAGGAAGGAGGACTGGCAATGCACCCTGAAGATCAAAGAGGAGAGGGGCCGTGTCTCGAGAGGTTAACAGCCCAGGGTCCTGTGACAGACTCCTCCTGCCATAAGGCACACGAGGGTCAGGTTCAGACCTGCACAGCACAGCCCTGCTGTTTTGGGCTGGGGGTAGCCTAGTGACTTCAGGGAGGGACACTCCTGGTATCTCTTGGAAGGGCAGTGGCTGTCTAGGCAAAGGTTCTGGATGTCTCACCTCTCATTCAGTGGCCCTGTCCTCCCCACCTTGTCTCCCATGCCCGAATTCTGCCCAGGCCCCTCCGCAGAGGTGCTCAGCAGGCCCTGCCCCCTCAGCCCCCTTCAAATCCACCTGTCAGGCTTCTGGTCAGGGACTGGCTTAGCTTAACTTAGAGGGGGCAGGCAGTGGTGGGAATATGGTAATACTATTTTATGCTACGGTATTAATAACTAGTGAAAATTTCATGAATCAGGCCTTCATTTTACTACAAAATGTCTTCAACCTCAAAGAATGAATGTCTATTTTAAAGCAATTTAGAGCAAAATATGGATCTGAGAGGGAAGAACTTTGAGGTGGGGCCTGCCAGGACCCCTGAGGCACCTGGGAGGCCTCCGCTTGCTCAGCCACTCTGAACGCCCTCGGAGGACGGTCTGCACCTACCTGCTGCGGAGCACAACCTGGCGGAGGACAGGCAGGTGCCCGGGCTAACGGTGGGTTTGGTCACCTAGTGTTAAAAGCATATTAAAGTGCACGCTTGACTTAACCACAGGCACAAGTGTCAGAGAAGCTACAGCTCTGAGAAGACTTGGCAAGGAACAGGGAGAGCTAAAGATTAGACTGCCTCACAGCAGGCAGGTCCACCCGCTCACGCATCCACCCATGCATTCTCTCGCATGTTCATCCATGCGCACATTCGTTCGTGCATTCAACATGCAGCGACGGAGCACCTGTTCAGTGCCAGGCACTTGTTGGTACTAGGGGTTCAATCATGATTAAGGCACAGTCCCTGCCTGCCCTCAAGGAGCTTCGGGTCCAGGGGAGTGACATTAACACTCCCGTTCCACAGAGAAAGAGCTTCGCTCTGCTGCTGTTCAGCTGATGGCTGAGTCTGATTCAAGCCTCCAGCCGTTCCCTCCAGGTGGGGTGTCCAGAGGGAGGCCTGCGCATGTCTGGGGCTGTCCAGGGTGTGTCCAAAGAACACCGTGTATCTGCGAGATGCATTCAGGCCCCCTTCTTTCTTCCACAGCCACCAAGAAGCACTGTTCTTTCTCTTCAGGCTCATCCATTAGCAGGGGACTTTTTTTCAGTGACTGAATAAAACAGTCTGCCTTTTCCTCTTGTCCATGGGAAAAGGTGAACTGAAGCAGCAGAAAAGAGATTGCAACTGGGAAGAAAACAAATTACCATTCAGCTTGCTTAAGTCAAGTCTGTTCTTGGACTCATGGTGCAAATTCTTCTTCATATTAGAATTAAGGCATCTGAGGGTGAGGGTGCAGTGGCTCTCTGCTGCCCTGAAGGCTCCTGCCCCCAGCTGGCAGGTGCCCAGGCATGACAGCTGGATCAGAGAAGGCATATGGTGCGGTGGTACCGTTGCTCAACACTGAGCCAACTCCCGCAGGCCTGTGGCCCTAACTGCCGCCCACACTAGCCAGGTCTTTTCTTCAGTGTTGACTGAGATCAGTGGTTCCGAGCCCTGCACAGGGCGACGGGACCCTCTATTCCATGGTATTTGCTACTTTTACACACTGGCCGCGTAGACGGCCGACAAAAAGGTTTGGTGGTTACGGTGATGACCACCTCTTTGGAAGCTCCGAATCAGCCTGCCTGCAGCCACGTAACCTGTACCACAGGCCTGAGAGGCAGTGCACAGCTCTGTGGTCTAGAATAAGTCACAGTATATGAGAATGGACCTCGTCGGAAAGCCAGAAGCTGTAGAATTGGTTCTTTCCGTGTCAGAAGCCCAAGATAATCAAAGCCCAAGGGTGTAGCTGGCTCCACTGTATTCCGTTCTATTTTAGCTGTTTCAGATATAAGTTCTATTGTTCTGTTCCATTCTGTTCACAGTCGGTCAGCTCGAAACGTCTCTTCGACAGAGGGATCGAGCAGGCCCATGCTGGAGTCACTTAACATGTTGAGTCCATCCAGGCTCAGGGGTTCAATTTGGAGCTCTTCCTCCAGTGGAAACGGAGTGTCCATGTTCAGGCCGACCTCAGGCATGACCGCCAGCGCACTGCTGAGGTCTTTGAATAGGCTGGAGCTGGGGTCTTCTGTAAGAAGCAACAAGAGGGGCCAACAGAGCAGATTAGGAGGCGTGAGGGTCTGGGCCCCAGGCCACGGCACAACAGGTGACCTTCCCAACACGCTAGCCCTGTCATCTTCCCAGCCAGGACAGTGATCATTGTGTCCCGGCCACTTCTAGGCCCCACAGTTCTGCTCTGGAATCTACGTTCCTTCCAGTCAGTTCCACGGCTCCCAGTTTTTGCAGGCTTTCTCCATTTGAACATCTGTCAATCACTTAAAACTAAGTCCTTCGGAAAACGCTCACTGCCTCAAAATCTCTGGGCTGAACACTGCAACTCAAAAAGGTAAAGCTGAGTTGGGGAACTTCCATTTTTTGCTGTATCTAACGTTGCTGTTTAAACTATCTTACAGTGGAATTGATAAAAACACAGGAAAATCACTACAGCGAAGAGGGTGAGGGCTGGCTCACGCTTACCTGTCATGGAGTTGCTTGGGAAATTCCCGCAGTTGGAATACATGTTTGGTCTCAAATTAAACGAATCCTGTGGTTCTTGGGGACCTTGCTGCACCAGGGGCACCTGGAAGCACCAAAGGTTACACTGTAAAGGACGATCTCTGCTTCCGCGGCGGGGAATAATGCGATGGGCTCCCAAAGGAGGCCCAGACTGAAAGCCGTCTTCCAGTCCCTCCCTGTAGGATCCGAGTGCTGTGCGGTCATGGGCCTACGGTGTGGGCAGACACTGGGGTGGGGCAGGGGCCCCGTTCACACACCGCCTGACCCACTAAGCCGCCCGCCCGAGGGAACACTAACAGCTGTGGCTTCTGTGCCCTTCGAGTCTCAGGCCTGCTGCTCCTCAGTCACGCTGAGGCCTGCGGAAACTGCCACCTGGGGGAGCCCCATCACAGCTCCCCAAGGAGGACCAAAGAAGTGATGCAGCCAGTAGGCTCTTCTCTTTGGTTTCCAGAAAAATGAGAAAGTAGAGCCCTTTCTCCTCACAATCGGAGGGAGGAGCCTCAGGCGAGCCACTCCCGGTCTATGAGACGGCCTCTCTGAAGGCTGGTGAGGGCTGAGGTCTGCCTTGGGTGCCTTTCCAGAAATTAATGTTCAAACTGTTTTTAAAAATCTCAACGGTAGGAGTTTCCATCATTTTTCTGGGAGACGCTGACTCACCGAGACTAAAATGGCTTCTCCAGACACCAGGGAGGCAGGACTGCTGGTTCCTACCCTGAGGCCTCCCCACGGCCTCCTCAGGAAATCGGTCTTTATTTATTTCACTGTTATTAAGTTCTGGACAGTCCTCCTTCTGCCTTTAATCCATCCTAGAATCCAGGCCATACTTATTAAACATTCTAAAATCTAGGGATATTAAAAATGGTCAATGTTTTGGAAAAATTCAAAAGCAAAAGGAAATGGCTGAATGAAAATGTCTTTGGGAAGGGCCCCTGCCCCTGCCAGGACCAAGCCCTCCTGGGAGGTTGCAGGCATGCCAGGCACGGTCCCTGCCCGTGTCTCAGTCTCCCTGACACGACAGTTGAGTGGACCACTACGGTCCTGCCAGTGCGAACGATGCTACAGCTCAGTGACCAGAGCGTCCTCGGGAGGCCTTCCTGCCTGTCAAACAGTCCCTGTGCTGACGCCAGGCACTAAGTAAGGGAGCCGGCAGTGGCACGTTAGCGCTGGGGAGATCCCGCGTTCTCCCAGCCACGAGGCATGTCTGAAAGCAGAGCAGGACAGTGCCTGGTCTGCTTGCTGCGGGCCCCACACACTGACCAGTTCCTGTGCTGGGAGGGGGGCCCCCGGGGCGGTCACTCACCTGCTGAGTAAAGGCTGGGCCTGGCCTCAAGGACTGCTGGCCAAAGCTCACATCTGGGAAGAAGTTGGTCAAAGACGAGCCCTTCAGGGAACAAGGGAGGGGGTCATTTAGACTGGAACTCAAGGCAAAGTGAGCACTCCCTCCACACCGGTGCTCCAGCTGGGACTCACCTGGTCTGCAAGGAGCTGGAAGTCTGGCTGTGGCAGTGACGAGGCTGCCTGCGGCTGCTGAGCAGGGGGCTCCTGGGCGCGGGGCTGCTGCAGGAGAGGCTGGGGGAGCTCCTGGGGCGTGGGGTAAGGGGGCGGGGGGGACATCTGAGTTTGAGCTTCTGCTGGCATGAAGGGAAGTGGGCTTCGATCAGAGGACACCATCTGAAAAACAGAGTGACTAATTAGCTTAGCTTCTGAGTTTCTGGTAGTAGGTCCTTTAAGATGAGGATATCGGCTTCACCAAGGAATTCTATGCAGTGCTCTGAGAAGTGTATTTCTGCTTCTTCAAAGTACATCTCAAATCTCACCTCCCCCCAAAGCATTTCCCATTCCATGACAATTTCTATTGTCCTAAAAAACAAAACAAAACAAAACAACTCAGCCAATTTTGCAGTTTCCTCTCAGATTTCTAAGTAAAAATCATGTTTTTTTTCTTAAAGACATAATTTCTGGTTACAGATAGAAGATTGAAAAAAGCATTTAGCTCTACTGTCTCCCAAAATTCTACTAAAAACACTAAAACATTAAACAACTGTAAACATTCATAAACAACACTAAAACAATAATAACAATAAAACGATAATAAACAACACAAGGACAAAAATAATAGGAGAGAAGAAAACGGCAACAAAATCTAGAAAATGAAAAGCAGACCAACAAGAAGTGACTGGCTTGGCTGAGCTAAGAAGGCCAAATGCTAGGCTGGCAGCGGGGAAACTACGACCCAATCTGATTTCTGTCACAGGGTCCTGAAGGCGGCTGGACCGAGGCAGCAGGGGGTGAAGACGGAGCTGAAGCCAGGGGGGTCTTGTCAAAGTTTAGGTGAGAAGCAGTTAGGCTTCTGAGACCTGGCCTGTGGGAGACCGGAGGGCTCTGTCCCAGAGAAAGGACAGCAGAGGGGCTCTGCGCAGGGCACGGCCGGCCCCAGCGGGTGAGGCGCCACTGAAAGCGCAGTCCCTGAGAGAGCTCGCTGTGGGGCTTGGGCCTCCACCTTTCTCTCCCAGCTCGATGCTCAGGGAAAGAAAGCATCACAAAAATAATGAAAGAAGGCGAATTTCCAGATTGAAGAAAGCCACCAAATATCCAGGGCTCATGTCAAGCCATATTATCCTGAGGTTTCAGAAAACTGGGGACAGAAAGAAGATCCTATAAACCTCCAGAGGGGTGGAGAAAAGAAGAGATTTCATTCAAAGTACTAAGAATCAGAATGAAATTAGATTTCTCAATAGCGGCTCTAAAAACTGAAAGGGCAATGGATTAATAATGTCAACATTTCAGGAGACAGTTATTTCAAATTTAGTGTTCTATAGTCAGTCAATCATTAATGAAATGCTGGGTAGAATAAAGACACATTTGAATCATGCCACATTAGCTGCACTGAGAGAAGATCTACTCAGCGCCGAGAGTTTGGGATTGAATCTGTGATACAGACATAGAAAATCAGACTCACAAAGTAAGACATTTATTAACTCCCAGGAGGGAAAAAAAATGTTCTTTTTGTTATTTCATAGTATACTATATGGTTAAACTCTGACTACATTATTCTAACTATGAAAACATTAAACACAGTACTGTTCTAAACAAAATCATAATAAACCACATTGTGAAGAACGAGGAGGAGGAGGAGGAAATATGTATGTATGTGTGTGGGAGAACTGGGAGAGATGAAAGAAACGAAACACTAATCGTCCATGGTAGGATGTCAAATACCTAACACTAAAAATGTAGAACAAAATAAGCATGAAAATAACATGATTATACCACAGCGATTAGCTAAAATGGTTAGAAGTAGTCATCTCTAGGGAGTGAGAGGCATGCATGGGAGGGGAAACAACTCTAACTTCAGAACAAGTCCTTTAGAGCTATTTGACTTTTTAAACTATTAGCATGAACACGGATTTTTTAAAAAAATTTAAATATAAAGCAAATTTAAAAAATGGAAACACCTGAAAAAGGATGTTCTCTAGCCATACAGTCTCCTTAAAATGTATCTAGGAAGTCCAAGTCACATTTTTTAAAACCTATCAAATAAATTTTTTTATCCTCACTCAAGAACATTTCTTTACTGCATTTACAAAGAGAGGGAGGTGGGGGGAGAGAGAGAAAAACATCGATGTGAGAGAGAAACATCAACTGGTTGCCTTCTTGAATTTTCCCCGACCAGGAATCGAACCCACAACCTGGGTATGTGTGCTGACCCGGAATTGAACCCACAACCTTTCAGACTATGGGACGACACTACAACCTACTGAGCCAAACTGGCCAAGGCTCAAATAATTTTGCAAAATCAAATTCATATCATAAAACGACCATTAGAAAAACAATTATGAAATACCCTCTTACCCTCTCCTGAAAAGGATTACTCATACAATCAAGACCCTGCAGCTAGTAACTGGTAAAGGATGACTAATAACTGGATCTGCCAGTCCTGCCATGGTGTCCTGTCCACTCCTCCTTGCTGAGTCATTACTCGTTTACAGAGAAGTGGTTAGTAAATGATGTTATAATGCATCCAGGGAGTGACCAACAGATTAAAAATATATTCATTGATGACTTTGGTAAGGAGAACCACCCTAAAAGCTTAGAATAAAAACAAAGTCAGCGAGTACAAATATTATGTTTCAATCCCCGAACTTCTGTAACAGGACTGGGACATCGGCCTCTCCCTAAATTGACTTTTCCCTGTCCTTTCACAGCGATAAAGATCCTCGTTACACCTGCTATTGCATGAACAAGAAAAGTACTGTTTCTCAAATCTGTAGTTGTAGTTAGGGAAGAGGTCTCATATCGACGCTTTAGGAAGATATTAAATGTCTCCTGTGGCTTTTCCTTGCAGTTTAAATTACTTGTAGGGCCCACTCTTGATTTTCCGTACCACTTTAAAAAACCCAGCCTGGTTTCCCGTAGCTAAGGTAGATGTATCTGGATTGCATGCTCTACGCCTTACCCTTGGCCCCAACCCCGACTTCGAGAGTCACAGTGACTGCGAACTGTTCAGCGTCTGCTTAGGCATAATCAACACAAGTCTGCTCTTAGAAAATCGCTGATGCATTCTGAATTAGTAACATTTCTGCACTCTCTGATTCCACAGGTGACCTCACGGGTAGCGCGCTTGGTGCAATGAACCCGACCCAAAATCACACAGAGAAGGAAAGCAATTCCTACATTCCCCAGTCTGTTCCATTGCAGCCATTTTTACCTGTGAGGCAGGATATGGGTTCATTGGGCTGTTCGAAGACAGCTGTCTGCCGAAACCCTGATGTGCTTCAGCGCCAGGAGAAAGCGTGAGAGGGCTGACGGGCGGCTGTCGGCGCCGAGGAGGGCCACTCAGGTTGGTGGTGGGAAGAGATGGGTTGCTAAGGGAAAAGAGACGAAGTGAAGGGTGGAGAGCAGAGGCGCTGGGAGCAGACGTCTGAGGGTGGCTGTTCAGGGACGAGGAAAGCGCTGTCTTATTGAGCGTGGCCTGGATGGAAGGATTACTCCGGGAGCCCTGGAGGCCTGGAAGACAACAAACCCACAAATCACTCATCCTAATTGCAGACCAAATCGTTTGTTTTCCAAAGATTAAAGAAAACTTAACTTCCTATGATGGATGGTGATTCTATATGTGAAGGAGTTCCCAGGAAACTCCTACTGAACATGTATCACATAGACCAATGATGAGAAAAAGGTGCCCTCGAGAGGAGACTGGTTTTCTTGAGAGGTAGGCACTGTGTGTAGGATGCTGGGAGGGCAGGACCAGGTGAGCAGGGGTAACAGAGGCGGATGCAGTGTGCTCAGCTCCCACCCAGGGAGAGGACCCAGGGCTGTGCACCCAGTCCCCTGGAACACCTCTGGCCCAGGCAACCTGCCTGAACCCTCTGCCACTTTGGAATGTCTTTTCACTGAGGCAGCTTTGTGTACCATACATTTTAAGTCCTGTGCACAGGAACCAGAAAAACTTGACACTGGTTCTGACGTGTTCTGGAAAAAATAATGCTTGTTTGAGGAAAATGACGGCCAGTGATTAAACTGGGGATTTGCAGCTAAAGCAAATGCTGGAGGCTATACTGGAGAATGCCAGCTTCCCCAAGACCCAAGGGAGCTAAGTGCCGATGCGACTGGGCATATGGGATCTCGGATGTCTCTGTTCACAGAGAATTGATCGGAGTCACATAAGTAAAGCAGCAGAATAAAAAATGACCAAAAGAACCAAAAATAAAGACGGTCGCTGAAATCAATGCTTCAAACCTAAAATTGTTGCAAATCATCAGACAACCTTCCAGGTGACCACCCTGAAGGGGACCACTGTCACCTGAGTGGTGAGCTCTGACTTACAGAGACAAGTCACATTGAATCCAGGGTGGAAACCAGCAAGCACTCTGCCCACAGACAGGCCACCGCCAAGGACCTTCCGAAGGTCCACGGTGCAAGGTTCAGGGCCGCAGTCGCCAGCGCCACAGCGCACCTCTGGGTGGGAGAGGGAGGAGTGACGCCTGCCCCATACAGTGACAAGAGCATGTGCTAGGGTTCAAGCAAATGTAGTCACCTGGGGTCTGAGCTGGAGACACTCAAACTCACACAGTAACACCTGAGTCACACGATGGGTAGCATTTCATACAGCTACATGCCACATTGTTTAGCACTTCTGAAAAGTGCATCCAATAATTTTGAACTGTGATAGATTTCTATTTAATATATATACATCTATGAAGTATAAATATTGTCATCATATTCACTATAAATTTTCTAAAATTCAAAGTTCTCTCTTTTGAAATCCAATGGGAAACTGGAAGGACCTAGAGAGACAGCCATGACGATTAAATATCGTCACATGTTGATGAGACCCACTAACACTGTTCAGCCAACACAGACTAGAATGGACACTTACTTCCTGACTCTCAAATCTTATTCTCCAAATCCCTCAGACACTTGGGCTGATAAAGATGATAGAGAAGGAGGTTTAGCAGAGTTGCTGCAGAGCTCATCACATCCGACAGAAATTGGGCCGCGAGAGCAAGATGTCAACAGGGTGAAGAGCACAAGAACAGGTACGCTGTTACGTCTAAGTCCGAGGCAGTCACTCTTACTGCATGATCCACACACAGGCCACCTGGCTGGGCACCATGCCTATGATGAAGCTGCCAGTGGACATGGGCAGGGGACACTTACCAGCAGAGTTTCTTATGCCCAGGTGAGTCATAGCAGCAGGAATGTTGCCCACACTGTTCCCCATGCTCATGCCACTGAAGAGGTGGTCACCGGTGTCCAGGGAGGCTGGCAGGGGCGCCGAGTAGTGGAGGTTGGTTAGATCTGGCAGTGACCCTCCGGTGTTCAGGGTCCCCAAAAAGGGTGAGAGGCCTATGTTTTGACTGTTGTGTGGAAAAGTGCTGAAAAAGAAAACGTAAGTATTACTTTCTAAAACCAGTAGGCTTTGGGGAACAGGACAGGTCCAAGATGTTTCCCTGTCAGATGAAAGCAATGGTGTCAAAGCTCCAAGTCCTCACACAAGCTCTGGCTCTTCCTCTCCTGGGAACCTGCTTCACTGGCTTCGCCTCTCTGACGTGCCATCTCCTTACCTGTTAGGTCGGACTGAGGATGCCAATTATGCCTCCTTTAGAGGAGTTTTCCAAAACCAGATGAAAACACTAATGCAAAGGTACTTTAAGAATCAGAAGGTACCATACAACAAGTGAGGCACTGCTGAGTAATTTACATGGTTTGCTGGATTTCTAAATTATCATTCCTACCAAAAAAACAAAAACAAAAACAAAAAACCCCCAAAAAGTACCCCTGTATCAATGCGGTTTTTCCATTACCGTGTGCAGGATGGCTTAAGGGGGCGGAAAGGCGGCAGGGAGGACCAGTTAGAGGCTATGGTTGCGGTCCTGGAAGAAGCGGAAGGGCATGAATTCAAATGAGGACACTTCGTTCAACATGGCACGGCCAGTAGAGCACCTCCTAGGGACAAGCCACTGATACTAGGGCCTCAAGAGACTCAGACAAAGCTGGCAGATAGCGCCAAAGAGAAAAGAACTTGCCATGCGACAGAATTCAGCGGCACACTGGCAGAGCCTGGCAGTCTGAGCGTGGAGACAACACCCGGCAGGCTGCAGGGGCTTCCTGGAATTCCATCTGAGTTGAGTCTGGAGGCTGAAGAATTCAGATGATTTATGCAGGGAACTCATTGTAGGCAGAGTTCACAGCATGGGCAAAGCAGAAAGGCGTGACACCACAGTGTGTCCTAGAAACTTAAACACCGCAGGAAAGTCCAGTGTAAGAGGGGTAGGTGGTGATGGGAGATGGCCCTGGAGAAGCAGGCAGAGAGCATATGAGGTTGGAACTGGCATGCAGATGGCAAGAAGCCGGTAGACAGTTGCACGCAAACACACGCTCAGTGGTTCTTAGGACAGCGTGGCTAACAGGCTTGGGGAGTGGAGGCTGGGGAGCAAGAAGTAGAGCGTTGGAGGCAGAGAGGAGAGCTCTGATGCTGCTGACCAGTGAAACAAGACGTAGCTGGAGCACGGCAACAGTGAGACAGCAGGGATTCGAAGGGTACTCAAGGAGGTAGTCAAGAACGATCCCTGATTTTCTGGCTTGGGGACTGATGAAGCCACCCACTGAGACAGCAGGGACACTGAGGAGTAAGAGCAGACGGGTGGTAAGGGTAGGTGGTACGGGTAAGTTAACAAAATCTGTTTTAGACACTGAGTTTCTGTCATATAGAAAGACATGTCATGGGGTGTTTCTTGAGGACCGTTCGATTAGAATGGTGAGGGTGGAGGCCAAGCCAGGAGTGAACAAGCAGGAAGGCAGACTCAAGGCTAAGTTCTCCTATACGGCCGGGGGCGCTGGTCTTCTGTCCAGCTGTGCGTCCTGGCAGGACTCGTGACTTTCCAAAGAGAAGGTGAACCCTCGTCTCAGCTCCGGGAGCTGTTAATGACACGGCCTGTGGGTTTATATTTAAGCAGCCACTGAGAAGGTCCGCACTCCAGGTCCTTAGTAGGTAGCACCACGAACTCGGTGCTCTTCCGACCTCAGGGAAAGCTCTGCTGGAGGAGGTAACACCGAAGGCCCGCCTGAAGTAGACGGAGTTCATCCCAGACCCTCTAGGACGGGTGTTCATACCCGGCTAGATTATGCAAGGGTCCCATTTCCAAACTCCATTATTTTGGCTCTGGGAAGACTGGCTGTTTCTGAGCTGGTTTGGTCCCCGGCCATGGCGCAGCCTCGTGCAGCCCCTTGGCGCTCTCTCTGGACACTGCCATCAAGCCACGAAGGGTCAGTCCTGTCTGTGGTGGCCCGTGGAGCGCGCTCTCCCAGACAGTTGTAGAATCCTCCCCCGGCAAATGCCTGTCCGCACAATTAACAGGCCTCGTGGGGCGGCCCCTCTGTGCACCTGTTACTGTGTGGGCTTCATGGCCTTTCCATCACCTTGTTCCGCCCCGTTTCTAGCTTCCTCATGAACTTCTTCACGGGTCTCTGTGTGCTATGTGTATTTTTGTAAGTTGTCTCAATTCTTTTAGGGAGTGGGATTCTGTATTACTAACTATATAAATTCATTAATGGTTTCATAGAAACTCTCTTTCTATTGTAAATTTTCCTCTTTATTTATCTTCCAATAATTTTTAAAATAGTGGTCAAACGTGCATCACATATAAGTTGCCCTTTTTACATGCACGGTTCTGTGACATTAGGTACCTTTGTAGAAACGCAATTAACTCCTAAGTCACCGAGGGGCGAGGTGCCCACGGCTGGAGGCTGGTGGGCTCCTCTCATGCCTGTCGCCTTCTGCTTTAAATTATGTGTTTACCAAGAGTCAGCTGTGTTATTCTCAAACATATTTATGCTAGTTTTATTTGTTATTGCAGTTATGTAATATAATTACTTTAAATAAATGAAATATGAATACCAGAAGAGAGCTATCGTTTTTATAAAAATTCAGTTGACTTTCAATTCCTACAGAACCAGTGAGGTTTCTCCGAGTTCTGTGACCAAGTAGTAAGACTTTCCTTTTGGGAAAACCTTTGGGACAGTCCCTGAGCCATGAACAGAAAGAACATTACTTACTTGCCACCTCCAACATCACAGGATCGAGGGCGCCCTGACAGGGACTGAATCTGGGGAGAGACACAAAGCTGGGATTACTCACTGTAAAGCCAAATTCAAGTTTTTCAAAGTGTCTTTGTAAGGGTAGCGTCCTCACATAGCAGCCCTTTATGTGTAAACTAGACTTTTCCAGGCATAAGGGAGGCATAACATTAATAAATTTTCTTAATTTCGTGCTTTATTAATTTATCTTCTAGACGAGTATTATTTCCTTCAAAAAGGCCAATGTTTTACATTTAAATAAACATTCCTTTTCCAATTGGCCTGAAAGGAAAAGAAAAATACAAAAAAATAAAACAGGGTTAAGACAAAAAATTACTATGAGAAGAAAGAAAATATTTCAATTTGAAAATAAGCTGGGGCTGGGGGGGCAGGGGTGTTTGTTTGTTTGTTTGCTGCAGAGCCCTGGATCCAGAGCGGCTGGCAGGAGGCGCTCAACAAATACGTGGGACGTGGAAAAACATGAATGAACCCACTGACTCAAGCCTTCTCCCAGAAATGACTCATGGAGGGCTGCAAACCCTTCAGAATGATGGGTGATGAGGGCCTCTCCCCAGAGAGACAGGCCCTGGCACCCCGAGGAAAGTGGATGCCACTGTCCCCTCTGCTGGAGAAGACATCACTGCCCTCTGAGAAAAGCCTCCAAGATGACTGTGTCTCCAGAGCCAAAAAGAGCAAGGGGGGCTGGCTGCTTATCCCATGTTTAAGGATGTGAACTTTAATCATATCTTTTTCTCCCCCCCAAATGATGACATATCAAGTACATCTTGCTTTTACAGACGACCTTCCAAGTCTACCTGAGTGATGAAGAGGGTCCCCGTGGACGCAGCAGAAGAAAGTGCAACTGGACAAAGGAGTCTAGACGGGCGGGGTGGTTAAGTACAGGGGCAACACGAGCAATTCCGTCAGTGAGGGCTGGGATGACAGACTGTTTCCTTTCAGAGACCACCCAGCTTCCCTGTGGAGCGAGGGGTGGTTCGAGGACCCCGGGTGCTCCCTCTGCCCCAGTGGGAGCGTGGTAGGGACACCAGCACAAGTGCAGGCAGAAATGCTCAAAGGCTCGTAGAAGTCATAAAACAGATGCCATGTTTACTGACTCCCTGAGGACTCAGGTCAGAAGCTCTTGATTTAAAAAAGGGATATCTGGTGAACCAGCAATTCTGGACAGAAGCTAGTGACTGGTAGACGGTGTTGGCTACAAAACAGAAAAGTCTGCCTGTGACTTTTCATAGTAAAACCGGTAACCAGGTCTCAGCGCTTTCAGTAACACGAATCAGGGGGGACTAATACGTTTTTCTGAATGAGTCAGTTCACGTGCAAATTAGAAAGCCAAGAGATCACTGTGCTAACTCATCAACCAAATGTGGCAATTTTTATTTGAACCACCATTCCCTAGTGTATTCTTCCGATCTGTGTTCCCGACAAATCCTCTCTTGCTTTTCCCCCTAATTCCTCATTTTCCCCGCTGTGGGATTTTTCAGTGGCCTCTGAAGTGCAAATATTCGGTAACAACAAACATGGATGAGTGCTGTTGACCCACCTCCTTGGTCTCCCACAGTTGTTTCGGCAGTGGCTTGGGAACATTTAACAGATTCTCTTCTTTCAGTGGGCCTTGGCCTGGGCCTGGGAAAGATACCGCTAGAGGGGACGGGGAGGAGGAAGCACAGTCATTGCATTAGATGGCAGCCGTCCTACTTTTAGCCACACCAATTATCTTGGTTAAAAAATGATTTCTTTCACAAAGATGTAGTGCTGTTCTCGGAGAGAGGCCAGAAGACAAAGGTCAGTTCTCAGGAGTTAAGGGACCTGATACCAGGAAGGGGATTCACCGTTAGAGACACTGGCTCAGAACCACACACACAGCCAGATGTCGGCGACCACGGAAACTCCGGCTGGACCATCATGACTGAATGCTGTAGCCCCACACAGGCACCCAAGGGCAACAGGCCCCAGAAAGAAGTCACTTAAAATGGGAACCACAATTTCAAAGGAAATTCTGAGAAACAGGTTTGAAAAGTGAGAAGAAAAACTCTAAAATAAGTTTAACTTATATATAATAAAAGTCAGGACGTGACTGCACAGGTGGACGGCTGGAACGAGCTCAGGGTGAGGGAGGCCCCGCTTCCCTGATAGCAGAGACGCTGCAGTGACTTCACAGTTCACCCCTCACTCCGTGCTGGCAGCTGTCCTCCCACTGCACCCGCCAGGTTTCACCAACGTTCCCAGGGCCCTCTCTTAACCGTGACAGTTCAACCACTCTGAAGAACTGATGTTGCCAACATCCTTGTTTGGTTTTCTTCTCTTTGCTTGCGGGGGAGAGCTAAGAACAGTGCCAGGCAGGCACTGGCTCTACAGCCGACTCTCAAACCGGAGGGCAGGAGCGACAGGATTGAGGGCCTTTATAACGCAAGACAATGAGCCTCTCGAGAATAAACAATCACTCTTTAAGGCCCTGATGGATGATAGGAAAAGTTTCAAGGGCTGAGTGAGGTGGCTTCATGACTCAAGGCTACTTATCCTAAGAGCCTGGTCACAGGAATATGGTTGGGGCAGACACCAAGGCCTTGAAGGGGAGGATTGCTTCCTTAGAGAAGTTCATTGTTTTTAGTCTCTTTTCCTATCCAAGATTGGTTGGGAATTCCTCAGAGGACTCATTGGGGGAACGCAAAGAAGCCTGAAGCCAATTATTTATTTCTGTCCTAGTGGATGTTTAGGCCGAGGACAGAGACTTGAGCCTCTGGTGCAAGGCTCTTACCTCTGCGATACACAAACCTAGCTGAGTTCTTCGTTTTCAGATTGTAAAGATCAAATTTCAGATTATGAAGATTTGGAGGACAGAAAACAGTGCCTGGTACTGAGTAAATGAACAAACCGTGTCAGACTCTTGTCTGTCACTGGCTTCGAGTGTCATTTCAGTGGACCTCCAACATCACGTTAATCAGCTTAAAACTCAGTATCTTCTGCAACATCTGCAATTTCATTTTGCAATCAATTTACCTTTTCTTCCCACTGCTTATTCACATCTGTCAATCACTGACTCTCAAAACTTTCTAAATGGGCAGAGACCGGCAGCTGAGGAGGGAGGGACACTAGAATAACTCATAGTTTAAGTGAGCGATTCATTAATATTTTCATGTGATGACAACTTTTGCTTTCCTGAACGACCCTGGGACTCAGGTGATGAGGGGCCTCTGTAACCTAACCGTCCATTTCCTTCCTTGTGGCTGTGGTCCTGGGTAGCCCTAATGTTACATGGCATCTCAGAAAAGTAAACCAATGGGCAGTTGTCAGCATCCTGGACAGTTCTGAAACATGAGTATTAATTGGTTCAGGTGCACAGTGGTGGACCCATCCCTACCTTCCCCTCGTCCATCGTGCTCACCATCACTGAAACCTAGTGGGAAGGGAAAAACAAACACTTTTATGTCGTGCCTCCATTTTATTTATTCATGAATTAGTCACTCTTTCTGATTTGAAATAGAATTTTGAAAATTCCAACAAATTCTGGTACACTGGTTGGTGTTCATCTAAGCTACATTAGCATTTATGCTAAAATTAGGATAGATATGGCCAATTTAAGTCTAAAGTTGGTTCCCATCTACCTTTCTCCTCCTTTAAAATGATCTCATTCTTAAATTATTTTACTGCCTCTGTCCTGAAAGAAAAACAATTTACGAAGTCTGAGAACCCCTCTTCAGCTTACAAAGTCGAGAAGTATGGATTGAAACCTTTCCCAAATGCTTTATCCCAGGGAAGGGAAGGTGCCTCACTGCTTCCCACTTACCGTGAGGGCCCAGAGGAACAAACTAGAGGTGTCACACTGCATGTTGTTTACACACACACACACACACACACACACCCCTATACATATTTTTTGCAAAAAGTCAAATTATTTTTTGAAAATAATTTATCTGAAGTCTCAGTCAATTTACATAGAATATGGTGATAGCTTTTCACAAAAATTCAATAATTTGACTTTGAATAAATTCTGGCTGCATAAAGTATTTTTAATCCATAAAATATATTGCTAATGACAAGTATAGTACATCCAACTGCTCTAGGCTAAAACCAAAGACTTGTGCCCAGAATGTAAGGTTATTATTCTCCTTGGAGGCATAAAATATACCAAATGAGTTTTCAGTATAAAATCTGGAGAAAATTTTAAGTTCCGAGCCTTTAAATATAGGCTTAAAGTTTAGATATGTTTCTGGGTAAGCTTAATCAGTACGTTAACCTGATTGGTTTAGAAAGACTTAAAATAAATATCTATCAATCATTCATGCAACATATATGAAGTTCCTACACTAAATGCTAGATATAGCCAAGTGACAGAGTGTAGGGAGAAGCCAACACCCAAGTTTTAAGTTTTGGTGACCAGGGGGATGGTGGTGGCTATACCTGATATGCTAGCACCAAGCTAACATATGACCAAAAGATGCAAGCCATGATTTTTTTAATCATAGGGCACAACTATAAACAAAAGGCTACAAATAAAAAGGAACAAGTTGTGATGGGATCTCTGGGAAGAGGACACTCACTCGTACCAGTCCCACAGGGGACGGGACGGCAGTGACCAAAGCTGCACCTGTGTTCCAGGAACCTCATGACCTCAGAGCCACGGTGGAGACTAGGGGGCCCTCCTTCCTCAGTGCATCTGAGTTCACATTTCCTCTCCCTGCTCCCAGGTTTGACAGGTCCAACTCCTCACAGAGTCTCGACTCACTGACTCGAGGGGCAGCAAGAGACAAATTGTCTAACCAGAGTGGGTCCTTTAAGAAGCCTCCGGGCTTCAGCCTCCTCACTCTGGGCCCTCCTGCCATCTAGGTGACACTTTTTGCCCCTCTTTATGGTCTGGGATTCGTACGCCTGTCCCCTCTCCCTCCGATGTCATGGACAGGCTCACTTATTCCAGGGTTATCTGCATTTTAAAACTTTTCCTTAACTGTGCAGGTCAAAGTGTGTTGCCTATTGCAAAGTCACTGACATCTGGGCCTCTACCTGTGCCGGAGGAACAGCTCAGGACTGTGGTCCCCGCTGTTGGCCGTGCTCAGTTGCTGGGGCTCGGGGTGCAGAAAAGACAAGCATCCCGCACTCTTCAGCCCTCAGCTCTCAGGCTGCTCTCTGGGAGGATGCGAACCACCCCAGGCCCTCTGTCACAGGCTGGCCAGGAGCCAAGGAGATTAAGGGACAATCCTAGGGTTTGGGACAGGGCAAGTGTCACAGAGAGCCTTTAACTGTCTCTGTATGTGTGTGAAATGATAATTAAGCTGCACACGCAGCCAGGGAAAGGGTCGTTTCTTTTTATGGATTCTGGATAATTGAACAAGAAGAGCGAAATTATAAAAATCTTGTTTGGCCCTGGCTGGCATAGCTCAGTGGACTGAGTGTCAGACTTCGAACCAAAGGGTCACTGGTTTGATTCCCATTCAGGTCACATGCCTGGGTTGCGGGCCAGGTCCCCAGTAGGGGGCGCTCGAGGGGCAACCACACATTGATGTTCCTCTCCTCTTTCTCCTTCCCTTCCCCTCTCTCTAAAAAAAATAAATAAATAAAATATTTTTAAAAAAGTTTTAAAAAATCTTGTTTGATTGTATAAAAGTTTGTTTCTGCCATTTATATCGACTGTTTATTACTTATGCCTAATTGTCATGCAACGCAATAACCATTATGAAAATAACTACCCACGTATCAAAATAATGGCTCTTTTTTCTTGGGACACAAACCTTCGCTCATGAATGTATCCAAGTTCATTGCGCATGCAGCTGGGCTTTGAGCAGATGCTCCTTTATCATCCACTCACAACAACAACAAAAGTCAGTGGGGACATTCATTGATGCTGCATCATCGTGCTCCGGGAAGGTTCCCAGGGACAGGGCAGTTAGCGCCACTTCTGCTACGAAGCCCCATTCTGGGCTCCAATTACATTTTCCCATCACTTGTTTAATCTTTATTTGGCTGGTCCTATAATAAGAAATACCTTTTTGCAAAGCTAGTTGATATTTTTAAAATCCAAAAGGAAAAGAAAATGAAAAACTTTAATGAATTACAAGGGGAAAATGCATGAAACTATTTAAAATAGCTCCCACCAGCAAATATAATTCTCCAGAAATAATTCCCATCCTTGGAGACTTGAATAATATTTTAAACACACTGGCTTTCCCATGTAAACACGGCCAAATATGGATGTGTTTCTGAGTCCTGCGATACTTGCAACTGCAGAAGCAGCCACGCGGTTCAAGCTGGAGGGCAGCCCACCTTCCACGGCTGTCAAACGTTCAACTGTTGAAGTGACAAGAAGTGCCCACCACAATTCTCAAGTTGACCCAGGAATTCCGCTCCAGGATGTCTTTCTCTCTCTGCTTTTCCTCTGTATCAGGATCAGCATTTACATTTTTCTGCCATTCTTATTCACCCTCACACCCTCTGACATTCCTCAGGTCTTCCCTCCGAAGGCTGCAATACTCAGCATAAATACTTAACTCAATTAATCACTTTCTCTAGTTACTTTCTTTTCTCTTCGTATGCAAGCCTTAAAAGCTCCTTACTTAAATTTCCTATGATTTCCTTGTTCTCTCTAGGCCTCTAGCCCTTGTTAGCGTAAACGCCGCCCAGAAGGAATGGCAGAGGCAGAAATGCAGCTCTCCCTTCGGAGTTCCAGGGTCAAAGCCTATCCGCCTGGCTCGCCCCCGCTCCGCAGAGACTAAGATCTTACTGTGGTCATGGGCCCCCACCAATCACAGGCTCTGCTTCTCCCAGGCTTGGTTTATATCTTTTCATCTCTACCCAGCTTGAGCTAAACTGCTCCACCTGCCCAGGGAGCCCAGGTCTCTAACCCACACCCAATTCATACGGAACTGCCAGCTTCACTCTCATCGCCACGTGTGGGGACACTCGGCTAGATGGCCTCAACCAGTTCTAAAGGCCTCACCCTTTACAAGCAAACAACTGCCCGTCAAATGTGGTCATCTTTGAACTGCACCAAGGGAACAAATATAGCAACGACTGTCATTAAATCCTATCCCTACTACATGCAAGAAAATAAGGCCAGGCACGCTCGCCCCAGAAGGAAGAGACTATTTAGGCTTTAAGTTGTCTAAAAAGGAAAGACACCAGAAAAGCTGGTGTCACCTGGACTGAGGATTTATTCACCTGTTTCAAGATCAAACACATAGTCCTTCCTGTTTGTGGTCAAGCATCAACCTGGAATACTGACTGGAAGGGATAATTCAAAACCATTGTTCCTATTAGATTATAAAGCCCAGAAAGGCAGGCTCAGGCCATGTCTTAGTGAGCCAGCCTTGTTTCCAGTGCAGGTTCGAGGCCAGCATGGGCTCCATGCATGTGGCCAGTATGTGGCCTCCCCACACTGCCCCATCACGGGGCAGGGGTCCCCAGGGACGAGACCAGGAAGATGCTGATGGCAAGAAATCTACCCTGAGCACAGGAGTGATGCACAACCATGAGAAAGGCAGTCACAAGTGACACAGATGCCAAGACATGACACAGGTGCATGTAGAAGCTTCGAGGTGTGAGAAGGACGTGGGTAGCTCTGGGCGGGCAAAGACAGCAAGGTAGAAGGTGGTTCCACAGGCATGGTGACAAAGCTGAGGTGTTGACTGGGAAGCCAGGAGTGACTTAAGAGAAGAAGAGATGGGAACAGGAGGAAACAGTAGTAGAGCCCGACCTAGTTCCCATCGCTGACCGGGCGAGTGAGGGCAGAAGGGAGAGGGGGAGTGAGGGCCAGGGCCTGGCGCTCCTGGCGCTGCCAGAGAGGTGTGAGCTCTCCCAGGTGTCGGGGGTGGCACTGAGGACTGTAAGCAGGAGACCAATGTGATCAGATATGAGCTCACTCTGGAAGCAGATCGTGTGACGATGCTGTTCCCACTCCTGGTCGCTCCTGGCTCTCTCCTCCCCTTTACTCGCTCTGCTGCAAGGGAGGTGGGACAGCGCTCTACCCAGCGAGACGGGGCCCCACTGAGCAGGTGATGCCCGGCCCCAGGCCGGCCCCTCTTCTCGGGGTGTGCCTGTCCTGCTCGGCCCTGCCCTTCCATCTGCCCAAGGCCCGGGGCTGCAGGAGCTGGCCTAATGCTGGGGTTCAGCCCTAACAGGCACAGACCCACAGAGAGAAGCCATGCCCACTTGTCATTAATAAAGATGATATTTGGCTCCGTCTGTCACTTCTGATTTTATTTCCTAGTTTATCCAGATCCTAGGTGAGAAGAGGGGACCTTCAGAGAATCCACGTAAAACTGGATTACAGGACTGGTTATGCAGTTATGATGAGTCCACATGAATGCAATGAGTGTGCGGGGGGAAGAAAGGCAACTGGACGGCCAAGAGACGCCAAGGAGGGAGAATCTGCCATAGGAGAGGTTGGAACAAAGGATGTGACCTCGTAGGCTCCATTCCCATTTCCCATGAGCACACATACCTTTCCCCTGCCAGCTTCCTCTCTGAAGACTACCAGGTTGGGGAAGTGCACGCACTGGGTAAGACCCTAACAGAAAGCACAGGCAGAAAGAATGGCCGCTGTGTCTTACCTGTGTATGGGGCTGGCCAGGCCGACTGGCCCCCTCCTCCGTAGGGGTCCTGGGGTTTGGTGCTCAGGGCACTTGTGTGAAGAGCAGAATCAGAATTGGTCCTAAGGGGGGTGAGGAGAGAGTCTGGCTGAAAATCCATTTTCCTTAGTGACAATGCAATATTCTTTGCTGCACATTACCCAGTAGGAGAGAAAGGAAGGATAATGATTTATGATACTCCGAAAACGAGGTGTTTGGATCTACCTGAAGTCCTCACATCACAAACAGCCCCCGAGAATCACCCACGCCCAAAGGACTTGAACTTATACTCGCACAGCTTTATGCCTTGAGCTGAGGGCACAGCGCAATGACCTGTTTCAACAAGGCCTCCGACGTGTGGCCTCCTCTGGGCCCTGCCTGTCCTTCCTCCTGTGTGAGGACCGCCTGCAGCAGCGGGCTCTCAGCCCTCCCAGGGACAGTGCAGGTCAAGGTGACTTTCACTCAATACTGCAAAGCTCTTTGCCCTTTCACTCATCCTCTGGTGAGCACAGTAGCATTCTGCAGAAGCTGCCGCCATGGGACGCCACCACCAACGGGATCATAAGCAGAGGATCCAGCTGTTGTCGCGGGATTTGTTAAAGGGATCACAACGCCACTCTTCTCAATAAATGTATTGTTTTGAAAAATATAATTGTTTCTTAAAAAAAATTTATGTTAACATATGATGGGTTTACTTTTACTTTGCTATTTTAAAATTTGTTAATAAGTAACCTTTAAAAATCTCTCAACTTCATTTCTACTATCAATAGAGAAATACCAATAGATACACCCACATAAACAGACACTCCAGGGTCTCAATTGTTTCAGGTGGTAAAGAAGTCCAAAGACTAAAAGCTTGGGAACCACTGACCTATAGCCTATTTCTGAAGTCCCCTCAGATAGCTCCAATTTATATACAGCCTCGATTCCAAGAGATAGTTATTGTCTCATGGACGGTCAAACTGTGCCATTAAAAGAACTTGTACCCTTTACGTCAGCCTGAGATGCTTCTCTGCGGCTGGTTCCAAGCGATGGCCCTAAGTGGCCTGCCTGCACGGGCCGAGCTGCGTTCTGATAAGCCGAGCAGTTCGGAGCCCATGTGCTGTAATGGCAGAGCACGGGCCCTGAGTTTGGACCCAGCTCCTTGAGAGTCAAAGAGACTCAAGAGAGAACATCAGACACAGAGAGATAACTGGGAATCATCTTTCCTTTTTGAAGATCTAATTGATTTTATTAAGCGATTCATGAATCAGGCAGCACCCCATCAAACAACTAGCGGGGTGCTCCCCGGGAAAATGTAAATACAGACAGGAATTAGATAACATTAATGAGTTACTGTCAATTTATTAAGTGTAATAATGGAATTGTGGTTATGTTCTTTTTTTTAAAGTCCGTATTAGCCCCATACCATTAGAGACAGTTATAGGTGGAAGACTGTCCAGCCAGTGTGGGAGGGGGCGCGGGTCACAAAGCAACAGGACTGGAAGAAGGCTACGGACTGACGCTGAAAGATGAGCCCGGTGACCGCTTCTCTTTTCTCTTTTGTGTGTGTTTAAAATTTTTCACTATAAAAAGTATTTTTTTAATTCCAGTGTCATCACATATTAGCTAAATGGCCTTGGACAAGTCATTAACCCCTTAGAGCAGGGGGAAAAAAACCTCATTCTTATAGGATGTTATCAGGATTGAAGGACTGTCCTGTGGAGACATTGACCACTGGAGCCCGGTCCAAAGTGATCATGACAAGAGCTAACACTTATTAACTATTTACCATTCTCATGTATTATCTAATCTTCACAACCATCCCTTGATACAGGCACTAATATCTCCCTTTTACAAATGAGTAAACTGAGGAACAGAGCAGTTTAATAACTTGTTCAGGTCACATAGTAAGAGGCAAGCCTGTAGTCCCACCCTAAGCCTCATGTCTTTACACTGTGCTATTCTGTCCTCTACGGACATTCAGTTCGTGGTGGAGGCTTAGGGGTTTTTTTGTTTTTGTTTTTGTTTTTAACACTCTATATAAACACAACTGATAGGAGCAGACTCTGGCAACTAGACAATAAAGAACATCAGGCAATCAAATGGACTGGTCTTCTTGAAAAGTTATTTCTACTAGGAAACAATGCCTGTACCTGTTAAGTGCAGATGTCAGCCTGAAGCCAGGATGCTTTTCTTCTTTCCAAGGGGGATGCTGCCTTTAAAAACAGAATAACATAAAAAGAAAAGTAGTTCAATCCACAA
This sequence comes from Mormoops blainvillei, assembly GCA_004026545.1. Lineage (NCBI taxonomy): Eukaryota > Metazoa > Chordata > Mammalia > Chiroptera > Mormoopidae > Mormoops > Mormoops blainvillei. The sequence continues at coordinate 21,652 of PVJD01011099.1, read as the reverse complement.
GCAGCAAAGGAGAGTCTCAGACCTGGGAGGCTGCACAACCGAGGGAAGTCCCTTCAAATTGCCCATTTGCTCTTCATCGTCAAATGAGGTCAGACTTAACGATCTCTCCAGTTCCTATGATTGCTGATTTCAATGATAAAAACTACCACAAATCCACAAGCAAGAGATTGGCTAGCTGGACATACAAGGAATTTTAAAAAGCAGTGGGCAAAGAACCACCTTTGCATACTTTTTGAAATAGTTCAAATCTGCAATAGATGCTTTCTAGGGGATATGAGGCCTTACTCCAGATGTGACATTCCCCCTTGTCACACATCCGGTGTGCGCGGGGAATGCCACGGCAGTCCTGGATGCGAAGGCTTTGTACTCCTTCACAGGTGGTCGTGAAGAGGAACATAACTGTCACTGTTACCCAGTTTATGAAAACATCCATCCAATCCTCGTGTAAGACATTTTTTCTTTCTCTAAAAATTTCTCAGATTTTAAAATATCAGTTTGGAGATATCTTTTTATGATTTAAAATATTATAGTTATGCTACAACCTTGGGTCGCAAGATTCCTGAGGGTCACTGAAAACCCACTTGAGGTAGGGCCAGCTGTTGCCCACCTTCCCACGGACCTTTGCCAGGTCCTGCCTACATCACCCACAGTAAATGCTTAGTTAGCATGTGCCCAGAAATGGACAGAGGGTATACCCTAGCCCACAGGGCTAAACGTTTCCAATGTGTACACTTCAGATGTCTCCTAAATCTGACTTGATCTGAAAATGATACCACACACACAGTGGATGTAGCAATCTTTTCAGTTAATTTTATATTGTTGATCTCTATACAAAAAAGAAAAAAAAAACTATTTGGGGGGAGGTGTACACCCTCTGTATACTAAAATATTCAGAGAGACCCTTAACCAAATCCACTATGCAAATTACCTCTTTGGGAGCTTCCCAAAGCTTAGTTATGTTCCTCTCCATAGCTTCCTTTTTAAACTCCCTGCAGACAGGCGTTTACTTTTCCATGTCTCGAATATCAGAATAACAAGTCAGGGTATTCTGCTGTTAAATGTATTCCACGTGTGTGTCCATTTGGTTTTAAAAATGAAGACCTAGCTTTATTTACATAACTTTTCATTTCATACTTTCATATAAGCCTATGATTACATATGAAAAGACAAGATTTATAAGAGCAAACAAGAATCTATGCTTTACAGTAGAAATTACTAAAACAATATTCCAGGTAGATAAAGTGACAGCATCCAAAAATAACACATGCCCATCATATCTTTAAAATAGGGCTTGCTTACCTTGGCCAGCTCTCATCCAGGGGCTGTGAGGAGTAATTGGCTCCAAAAGAACCACCATCAAAGTAAAATGTTTAATAAGGAAAAATAAACTTAATGAAAAGGTGAAGCAGAATTAAGACACTGGAGTTATAGGGAGTTAAAGAGCTGAGTTTGGGGCTCTTATCTTCATCTCCACACCCACTCGCTCTTCCTCCAGGCCTTCTCTTATCGGCTTCCTCTGCAGAGTCCATTCTCCTGTCTTCTACCTGTGCCATCTCTGCATGATTCACATGGGGTGTTTCTTATTTTTCATGCCTGCCTAGCAGCTTTTGTTTGTAAGAATGCCCTCCACCCCCACCCCAGATCTGGTGAGGCTCTCACTCTGTGCTGGCCTCCCGGTCCCATGGGAGGGACCCAGGCCCAGCATTTCCAGTCAGGTACCTTCCTCCCCTGGAAACAGCAGCTGGTTTGGGGATGGGCTTATGACACAAACAGGACCAAAGAGTGCTTCTGAAAAAGAAGCTTCCCCATCGAGGTGGCGAAAGTCCTTCTGCACGTGACATCAACACAAAGGTGTCTCTTCACAGATACGGAGTCTCCGTGCTGCTGTATGAACCCCTGGACCTAGCCTTTGGGTGACACAAGCCACTAAATTTCCTTTTTTCACGTTAAGGAGGGTTCCTGTTACTTATAACCAAAAGAGCTGCCCTAGATGGTGGAGAAATGTAAACTTCCTTATGCGGTCGGGGACTCCGTTTCATGAAGTCTGTGTTGTTCCAGATGTGCGGGGGAACAGACGTGTCCCGGCAGCACGCCCGCGGAGTGCAGTGGAGACATTCTGGTTAATTTAGTTAACTGCACCTGAAGAACACTTCTCTACAACATTTTTTATCATGTTTTTCTCCTGCTTAAAAAGCCCTCAATGATTCTCGATGCAAGAAGCCATCGCGCTGGGACCCGGGGAGACCGGAGCCTGGATGGAGACGGAGCTGCCGTGCAGCCTGGGCGCCCCAGGGGACACAGGACTTGCTGGCATCAGTGAAGTGGGCATGAAACTAATGAGCGCTTAACGATTTAGTGTGAAATGTTTCTTTTGCCAGGAGAAGCTTTATGATCACAAGTTTCACTTTCTGGGTATTAGTTATGTCTCGTTATCTTATTTCTTAATCTGAATCTTTTTTCAAACGAGAGACCTTTCTTCAACATTAACGATTAGACTTAATTATATAACGTACAGATTAGGAGAGACCTCAGCAGGAGACAGAAGAGGAAACGGCCGTGAGAAAACGAGAGAGTCTCTGAGAGACAGGACAAGGCGGCATGTTGGTTGGCAGAGCCACTTAGCAGCAGCTGCTGAGTCTGACAACCTACCCTATCTGCCTTTCTCTTTTCTTTAGAGTTTGACGACTCTGTCCAGAAAAGCTTAGTTTCATCAAGTAGCGGGTAACCACTTCTCTCGGCACCTGCGGTCCTCTAAGTCATTAAGTCCAGTTATCCAGCACTGGTGATATGAATCAGAATGCCGTGATGTGGCGGTAATATAAAGATCCAACACCAATTCTTCAGTGGTGAGGAACAGTCAGCGTTGTAGCCTTTTTTCTGATGGTAATGTCACACAGTCCCTTGTGTGCAATGGAAGACACCACCCACCTGGTGCTCTAGCTGGGAACCTCACGGTCTCCCCAAGTCCCTGCAGGCCTGAGGAGGAAAATCCCTGCCTTGATCCACTGACAAGGGGACTCCTACTCCTTCTCTATTCAGGGCGTGTTAGAGAGAAAGTTCTCACTCCTCCCCGTAGAAAGGGGAGCAGCTCTTCTGGTGATAAGAGAAGACATCTGTTGGCCCGTTCACCCGTGGGTGGGGACACCGGGCCACAGGAGCTCCAAACAAGTTCCACCCTGCCTTCTGTGTGCCACCCGCCCCGTGGCTGGTGAGCAGAGCGGGGTTCTTCTTTTGGCTTCCTGTTCCCATCTGGTAAGTGCACCTGGGGCAGGGCACAGGAACTGCCCTCCGGAGGCAGCCGGGGCTGCCACCTTCACCCCGACCCTGTGGAACCCTGATCTCCCAGGGACAGAATTGGTAAGGTAGGCCTGTGACCTTGCATGAAGCTGGTAGGATAAGTGAACTTGGAGTTGGCTTCATCGAACCCACCCACCAAGATGCGTTCTAGGGGTCAGACTTAATGCATAAAACGGGTCACAATTTTGAGGCCTTCCTATTCTCTCAACTATGTCTTCACGCTCACTCTACTTCCTCTTGTCCTTTTACCTCCAACTCCGTCCTGCAGAACACGCGTGAAAGGTAAATGTTAAGGGAGGTGGATGAGTGGCATCTTTTTGAGTCTTTGCGTCCAGAAGAACATCTTCCTATGTCCCTTAGCGCACGAGTGAAAGATAGGTGGCATGTGAAATTGTAGAGTCTGAATATTTTTCCCTTAGAATTCTAAAAACCAGCATTTCCTTGTCCTTTGAGATGAGAATCTCTAACAGTGAGGCTAGAAATTGGGTTTTGTGATCAAATAAATTTTGGAAATCCTGGGTTAAAGATAAGTTTCTTAACTGCAGGGCTTCTAGAGCCCTGATATTAACTGACAGACCCCAAGAAGGAGGGCACAGTGTTTCTTAAATGGAACAGACTGTGTGTTTCAAAGAAGCAGTGTTCTATAAACCAATGTCCTGAAATTTTCACCTCGTTGTATGTGTGTATGTATGGAGTCAAAGCAAGGCCCAAGCCAAAGCGGACAGCCCTTCCTAACTGGTCGGCCTCAAGGCATCTCTTCCCAGCTATGCGTGCCATTTTCCTAGATGCAGCTTACTCTCAAAGCTTCCTGGGAACAGAAATCGGAAATGTTCTAAACGTCTGTTTTACTCTTTCTAAAAACACATCTCTTCTAGAGGAAGTCATTTTCTATGAGTCGCCAGTGTTTCTGCTTCTTCTTCAATGCATTACCCACAGGTCTGAGATACTGTTACATTTGCTGTAAATTTATGTAAATAGTGCAAAAATTCAACAGGACGGCACGCGGGATACGCGTCTGCCACCTGTGAGGAGTGAGGAGTGGGAGGGCTGATGAAGACATGCGTGGCCGCAGGAAGGCAGAAGGGCTCCTGCCCTGAGTCTCCAGGCCCGGTCCCCGCCTCTCCTCTGCCTTGAGTGTGGCCCCCGGGCAGAGCCCTGCCGGGCAGTGCCTGGCTCTGTGCTCGCGGCGCCCGCCCGCCCGCCCACGCACGCACGCCAACAGCAGAGCTCGCTGTGCCAGCCTCCTCTGCGGTGACAGCCGCCCACCGCAGAAGGAACCTCCCTGCGCCGCAACTCTGCTTGTTGTGGCTGCCCGCCCTGGGAGGAAGCTGGAATATTTGTTAAACAATGTTCGTTTCGTCTGACATCACTGTATCACAGGGGTTCAGCCCCTAGGCCAGTCTGCCCGTTCTGAAATAACACCCAAGCAACAGCTGTAACAAGGGAAATCTGAATACAATTTTTCTTTTTGTTCTAAGAAAGATTCAAACCAGTGTTAATACTTTCAAATGATAAAACTTCATTAAAGAGGCAACGGACAAGTGGAAAAGGCAAAATCAAATGAATGTGGGCCACTACAAGAGAGACGGCATCGCAGTCCTCCTCCTCTAAGTTCTCCTGAATGTATTAATGTCCTCAACATCAGATCATTCCACTCTTGCATTTTACTGGACCTCATAGTCCCTTGATCTCTCAGAAGAGACTCGCTGTTCATCAACGGGCAGGCCTACACTAGAGAGCTGTTTCTGAATCAGATGTCCAGTCCCAGGACCCCAGTTAGGTGCTCAAGAAGAGAATCTAGAAATGTCTCATGATCTGCGAACCAGACTTTTACTGTTTGATGAACAACTTCCACTCATCTGCATGTTAACTGGGTCCCTGCTTCTAACCCCCTCAGGGGCCCCTCTGCTGTGCTGACGCTCTCAGGCGCTGACCCACACACAGGTCAGGCCAAAGCCTGTGATACATCACCCGAAAAGAGACAAAGTCCCCTGAGCCACAGCGTGGCCTCCCCTTCTGGAACTTTGCACAAGTTATTCCCTTCCCAGCGACCTTCATCTCTCTGTATCACTTACGACAGCCTGGGATTATTGTCTTAATCATTTTGTTTTACCTGTTTGCTGTTCGTCATCTGCCACAGGACTGTAAACTCAAGAAGGCACAGCATGTCTGTCTTATTCACCACTGAGTCCCCAGCGCTCAGGACAGGGCCTTGTACAGAGAAGAAGCTCTGTAAATGTCCGCTGGATAAACGAGCACGTCCTCTTGCTTATCCTTCGAGCCTCCTATTTTCCTCCAGGACGCCTTCTCCGCGCCGCCCCCGCCCCCCGCTGGCTCGGGCTGCCCCCATAAACTCACACGGCCCCTGGGCTGCCTCCCTGGCGGTCACTGCACTGGGCTGTGACCACTTCCTTGCCTAGCTGCCTCCTGCACTGAACCAGGGACATCCTGAGAGTAGGGACCATACCGCATTTGCCATAATGGTGCCTGACACCAGCAGATGCTTAAATCATTACGTGAATGAACATTCCTCTCTGCAGCTTTTCTTTGAGTACCTCCTCTTCCTAGTTATTCCTTTGGTTACAACAGCTGTGAGGCCGTGTGTATATATAGACTATACTTGCTGCAAAAAGGATCTGAGATAACTACACATATGTACACACACAAATACACAGAATTTAGAGAGAATGCCTACAGAAAGAGGAAATTGAGAAACAGCAAAAAATATATTGTTAAATTACGCAAAGAAACACTCACAGGCTTTTGCCTGAAAATTCTAAGAGATCTGGACAATGGTTTGAGGGAGGCCCCGCCCCCACACATGCAAATTAGCTGAGACCCTGCCTCAACTCTCCTTTCCCTTCTCCATTCCTGGTGAAAGTTACCACACATCCCCGAAAGGAATTCTGAGCAACAGTTGTCATCGCCCTTTCCCTAATATCAGCCACACAGTATACACAACGAGGAGTCGGGTATCTCCGTGAACTAACGTGCCACGTCTCTTAGGGCGGAGGAGAGGGGAGAAATAACTGTCCCCAGAGAACATCCTTTGCCTCGAACAGAGGAAAAACTGCAGGGAGCCTGAAGGCAAGAAAAGCAGCAGCCTCCTCTGTGTGCCCCACAACTCCCCCCACGGGCCTTCCTTGCGTGCGGCCCTGGGCCCGGCCGAGTGGGCACGCGTGCAACAGTGAAGGGAAGGGCCCAGGCCGGGCAGTCGGCCTGACTGCGCTGAGTCTGGGCTCCCCCGACCTCAGCAGTGGAATCTTGGGCAAGTAACTCTGGCACTCAGTTTCCTCACTGGAAAATGGGGTTAAAAAAATAAACTACTCAGTCAGTCTTGAGGACTAAATGACATGTGCCCTGCCCAGCACAGTGCCTGGCGTGGGGAGGTGCTCAGTAAACATGGGTGTCCTTCCCCTCACTTCCTGGTTTTCGGGCTCCTGAAGCCAATTCTACCATCACTGCCAGGAATTCAGCTCTGCAGTGAGACTCACCCCGCCTCTGTGCCTTCCTCCACCTCTGAGTGTGAGGAGTGGAGAGCGCGAGCAGGGCCCCCCCACCGGCACGCTTATCCTGCGTCCTCGCCCCAAAATCCAGCTCGGTTCTGTGCCCTCAGAGCCCTCAGCACAACGCTGCTCGTCCAGCAGGATGCCCCGCTTCGGCCCCCAAGAAGGGCTGGGCAAAAAAAGCTGTTAGGATGCTCCACATCCCTTCTCTTTACCCCTGCTTAACAGCCCAGGAGCGTGCATCGCTGTATCAGAATTTTCCTAAATACCAGCTTTATATTTTAGTTGTCGTTCACTGAGTTTGAAACTCCATAAATAGAAAATCATATGGAATTTCCTCTCTAAGTTCTAACTGCAGGTCAGGTCGACAGAAACAAACATAAATCACATATCTGTTTATCTGTTTTAGCTAGATAACTAAATCTCTCAGAGTGATTCAAAGTCAGCTTTAACTCTGACTGCTGATTTCTCAAGAAAACGCTGAGAAAGCCTTGCAATGGGGCTGAATTACATGCTGTTTATATTCAGTTACCTCATTACACTGAACTTTACTGATGTTTTTGTAAGCACCTACAATGATCTTTCCGACGGCCGCAGAGATTTTCCAGTTTCCAACTCACTTATTTTTATTGCCTCCATTCATCAGATAAAATGAGGATTTTGCAGCCAAAGAGGAATGGCCGAGAAGATAAATCCTGCAAACTTTCCAGACGTTTCAAAATGTATACTCTCCTCAGACGAGAAAGGATATTTGCCGTCCCGGTTTGTCCGCAGGCCGTCGGTGCAGCGGGTGGAAGCGGGTCCTTGAGGGCCTCTCCACCAGCCCATGATGGCGGGTCGCCCGCACATTGTCCGCCTGGTGGAAGGATGACTGCAAAGAGAAGAGAGAGAGAGTGGCCTGTGACCATGGAAGTGCCATTGAGTCTGGAAACAACTGATAAAAGTACTAAGTCTAAGAGCCATTGTATAGTTTTACTGTATGACTGCGCCTCAGTCAAGGTGAATAGGGTAGCACACCAAGCTGTTTCTGTACAGGCACAGAGTAATTAAAAATAGTCTTCAGTGTGTTAAGAAGAGAGCTGAAAGAATAATACGTTAATATAAGTTGTCACAGTTAGGAGGCGGAGAATCAGGGGACTATGGATTCCTACATCAAATGCCAGCAACTAGAAGGGCAACTGAAGTGTAAAAGATGTAAAATGTAGGACAGAAATAAAGCAGATACCTGCAGCATCCAGTGTCCACAAAGAGATACAGTATCAGAAATAAAATAAGATCACTACAGGCTGGGAACTATTTATTCTGCAGAGTGACTTTTTGTAATTTTGACTGAATCAACAATGCTAAAAATTCAGAGTTAGGGGCTTCTAGGGAAAAATCGGAACCCCTTGGTCACACTGGTCCTACTCCGGTGCTTTCAATGCTCACACCAGACCACTGCACTGACTCAGTGTGATAGACATTCGAGTTTGTAGCCTGAGTTAAGTGAAAAAAGAATACTATTTAAATACGAGTGGAAAACATGCAACTCATTATTTCCAAAATGACATGAATGAAAGCACAAACACATTCGAGATAAATCCATGGTCAGTAAACCCAAAATCCTTTTTTAGGGGGTGCACGGGGTACACTCTTAACATTTCTGAGAATGGCACCATAAAGGACGTTTTTGGTTGCCAAAGAATAAACCCTAGGCTGGGCCACTGTGTCTCACACAGCGGGGCAATGTGTATGCACACTGCCCGCTCAGGGATGTGCATGTTTGTGAAATATATGAAAAAAGATTTTTAGTTAAATTGAATCATATGTAAAATAGCTCACATACTGTGAAAGGAGTCCTCTGGTGGAATGTTTTTATAGGGAGCCTCCTTGAGCTAAGAATCGATCACTCATTTTTCTTGGTAGAATATGTGGATTTTCTCATATTGGATTTGGAAATTACCCCTATTTCTCCTGAGTGGGCTGATAAAATGTCTCAGCGAGTTTAGTTGGTTTCAATCTGTTTTTACAATCTAAATCTATTAACTCCTCAAATAAAGCGATCTTACTAGGAACCACTTCTGGACCTGGAAGAGAAATAGCCATTGTCATAGGTTAGCTCAGTGGGGGCGTGATGCCTTAAATACCGGTTAACCAAGAGGATGTGCACACAGCACACTTTTTATCAGACACTGGTCACAAAACAGACACGATTCACAAGACAGATGACAGTTCCCAGATGAAAGGGGAGGACTCTCCAGTAATAAAATCATACCCCCCCACGGCAATGTTACATATGCCTGCAAACGCAGCGCTTTCACCGTGGAGCCTCAGAGCACAGCTACGGCCGGACTGGGTCCTGAGGGCCAGGCTACTGGGGCTGGGGATCTTTAGGAAGCTCTTGGAACGTCCTCCAGACGTCCTATGACACACGTGTTTTCTATTTACACTTGCCTTTTTTGCATGAACCCCTCCTGGCCCAAATCCTGTGCTGCTTGGACTCAGTTTTGGGGGGACCGTCTTTGTTTACATTTGGTGTTTTCTTTTCTTTCTCACTGAGGTCCGACTTTAATTCCTGCCCCTACAGTAGCTGGTTGTCCAAACTATCTTTGGCTTCCGCCTCTCAGTCTCAGGGACCCCCTGCCTTGCTCATCAACCGAGTTAGAGCAGTTGTCTGGCCAGGGGCCTGGGGGCTGAAGGCGGTTTCAGGGTGAAGGAGCCTGTCAAATGCTATGGTGTTTGGTGCCTGGCCTAAATCTCTGGGTCCCCCAAAAAGCTAGTGACAAACAGACACATGATCTCCTGTTTCCACCAACTTCTAACTTGTCTTGCTTGCTAGAGCTAAAATTCTCTTATTTAAAAGTGTATTTCTTAAGTCAACTTAAAAAAAAAAAAAAGAAGGCTCTACCACCCTGAAGACAAAGTAGAAGGCGGGGAGGGGCAAAAGTAGATTTACAGCTATGAGTACACAAGAATTTATTCTTGCATTATTATTTATTAATTCTTGTATTATTTTCCATATGAACAATTGTAAACCCATTTTCCCCCCACTCTGTGATTAATTTTTTGTTTCTCTGCAGGTTTTATCCATAGTTTTTTATCCATAGTTTTTACATCCTTATACCCACAGAGAACATATATTTTGTGATCTATTTTTGTACCTAACATTACTTTGTAAATAATTTTCCATATATTACATAACCATTGTAATTCAGTAAGTGTACAGTATTTCATTTGCAGTGTTTATAAGGCCAACATTCTGTGCTGCAGTTCAAAGAACATGTGATTTGGAATCAAAGGAAGAGTTCCAGTCCAGGATCCTGTACTTAATAAGAAGTTACTCCATCCTCCTTATCTGTAAAGTGGAAACGATGCTTCAGATAACTTCCTCGAAGGCTTGTTGAATTATGTATTGTACATGCCGCCTTATCCCAGGGATACTGGATGTTATTGACTGAACTGTATCCTCCAAAATCCATAGGTTGAAGCTCTAACTGGTAATGTATTTGGACATGGGGCCTTTCAGGAGGTATCTGAGATTAAATGAGGTCATAAGGGTGCATCCTCATCCAACAGGACTAGTGTCTTTATAAGAGAAAGAGAGACCAGGGGGAAGGCCATGTAAGCACACAGCAAGAAGGCGACTGTCTGCAAGCCAGGAAGAGAGTCCTTACCAAAAACCAACTCTGCCTACCCCTTGATCTTGGATTTCAGGCCTCCAGAACCATGAGAAAATAAATTTCTGCTTTTTAAGTCCCCCCAATCTGTGGTATTATGTTAGGGCAGCCTGAGCTGACAACACACGGGGCACTCGAAGAAGAATGGATGTCCATGTGGCTGACACTGAGAAGTACCTAGTTAACGGTGAGGCCACCCTACAGAGTCCTTTTGAGACAGCAAGAGTAGCATCACTGTTAGGGGCTTTCCCAGCATTCTGAGCCTTGCAAAGCCTCCCCAAAGGACAGACGTCTCAGTTAGGCATCCATCTGCTGCCCACGCCATGTCACCTCGAAAGCTGTAGCCTGGGGAGAATGGCTCAAAAGAACGCTGGCAGAGCCTGTGGCTTTCTTTAGCCAACAGTTCCTGAGCAAACACGATGTACATCTTGTCCAAACAGCATTGAAATACTCTTTCCTTCTGTCATAAGAACCTTCTGTCTCCAACAGGGGGTATTCCTTCAGCCTTGGTTGTCATTCTCAACTCCAGTACTTATCTGAGTCTACATCTGCTTCCCCCTCCCCAACACAGCTTAGGCAGGGTAGGAGACTGGCTGGAAATTTGACAAGTCAGAAAGGTACTAGATAGGATGAGTTAATGCTTGGCCCTGAGGCAACACTAATACTCATTATTCTGTTCTACAGGATTTCCTGCTTGCCCGTAAAGGTGCTCAGCGCTTTACTTCTTTAGCTTTTGCTGAATGCATGAAAGACTAAGCCCCTAGTACTGAATACATTTCTCTTGGGGAAGGTGTAGAAAGGAAGGCAGGTTCCTGGAGCTTTCGGGGCTCTTTCCTTATATGCAGGGCCATAGTTAACGGGAGACATTCTAAAGAGGGCACGTCTAACAAAGAGACAACTGTGCCTCTCTTGGGAACCCAGCTGGCGGTCATTCCAGCCGCAGCCAGCGCCTCCTTTGGTCCTCGTGATGGAGGGAGGGCGTTGTGAAGACCTGCGCTCAACAAAGAAGAGGCTATGATTTCACTGCCTTGGTGTTAAACAGACCATTTAATTCTACCTTATAAACTGAGTACAATAAAAAGGATTTCATAGGTTGGGTTTAAAAAAAAAAAAAAAGAAAACCCTTAAAGAGAGATTCAAAATACTTGACAAATCTCCAGGGCCAGACCTGCCCGAGCCTTGCCAGCCCTTCTTGACGGCAGGTCCCCACCCTCTTCCTTTGCTCTCCTGGTGTCAGACCTGGGCAGAAACTGGCACTTATTTATAAATGCAGAGGGCGAGGTCTTGGGTTCACGAAACTCCTGCACAGCTCCTAGCATCTGGGAACAAGACAAGGCTTTTCTCCCAGCTGTCTGCCAGTACTACACTATCTTCGAGCTAGTCTTATTCCAGTGTTGCAGAGTAACTAGAGTCTCAGAGCCCATGAGTCATCTGGATGGGTAGTTTGTTTGGCTTTTTTATTTATTGATTTGAGAGAGAGAGAGAGAGAGAGAGAGAGAGAGAGAGAGAAACAATGATTTGTCGTTCCACTTATTGATGCATTTATTGGCTGATTCTTGCATGTGCCCTGACCAGGGATCGAACCTACAGCCTTGGCATATTGGGATAATGGTCCAACTAACTGAGCTACTAGGCCAGGGCTAGTAGTTTGTTTTTGGTTTGGTTTTGAAACATGGAGACTCTGCCTCTTTTGACCAACTGAATTTAGGGTCCAATCTTCTCCAAAGGACAGCTGAGTCCTCTGTAAGGACGGAAACAGACTATGAAGCACATGGCAAACCAGAGGGGACGCCGGTAGCTACCTTCTGGCCCGAGGCCAGGCTCACCATCGCATCCCTTGTGTTGTCCCTCCCGAGTTCACCCTTTAAATGGAAAGGTAAAAGGGAAGTAAAGTTGGTAGGTACACCAAACTAAATAATTATTCTTAAAAAATGACACATAAAATGTTTTGTCTTTTTAAGGCAGCAAAGATTCAAACACACACACACACACACACACACACACACACACACGCATATACAAAATCAAAGCAATCAGAGCGATCTCAGGCGTCCAGGCTAAATGTCAAAATAAGAAATAACAACAAAGTGTGAAAAACATGCTCAGACTGCAGGGCCTGGGGTTCACGCTGGGGGCTCTTGGTCAGAAAAAGGCAGATGAGTGAGTCACTGGCCCAGTCTGGGCTCGTGAATATTTCTGCCCAGGAGAGGTCAGTATGGCACTCTACTGACCCAGCGGCTGCAGCAGTGAGACCTGTCACCCTGCCTCAGCACTGTGTCTCTCAGCTGTGTCTGTGACAGCAGGTTCCAATACATGCTTGGTAAATTATTATTATGTTTCTAAGTCATTGGGTTGCAAACAGTGTACGTGCCCCCAGGGGGTAGGCAAGAAGTGCATATGGCGGAGAGAAGACATTAGAAGCTCTGTTTCCACTTAGTTTTCTATTTTTTGTGTGCATGATGTAATAGTAGAGTGGAATGCGAGTGTAATGTACAAACAAACACACCCACCCAGATTGGGCATACAAAACTCATTTTTACTACTAGGATGAGTGATCAAAAAGTTTAAATGCCAAAATGATGATAGTTACTGAAACTGGTAGATAGCTAAAATTTTCCATAATAAAGTGAAGAATTTCCACGTGGAACCCTCGGGGATGGGTACGGGCACGGTAGGGGTTAATGTGGACCCAAGCCTCTAAAAGCCTATTACTGTCTCTCCAGGAAATGCTACACAAGCCCTCACAGAGGTAGAAGTTTTAAATTGCCTACCCCCCACCCCCACCTTCCTGCCTGCTGCGATGTGTTCCGTGGAGAGAAAGGCCTTCCGTTGAGTGCAGTTCCCCTTTCAACTTTGCTGGTAAGATCATGACTAGAAAAACTAGCTGAGGGCAAATTCGGTCTGCCCATTTATTTCCTCCAGAAGAAGCTGATTTGCTTCTCGTGGTGATGACAAATGATGGAAAGGAACTGTGAAAGGGAAGAATTGGTTTTTTTGAGCTAAGACTTCAGCAGTGACAGGGCAGAAGGCACCTGGCCCGGGGGCAGGTTAATGCAACTGGCTGACAGAGTAAGGCCAGAGGTGTCCTCAGAGGCCAGAGGGGTCAAGTGGATACTTTAGGTCAAGTAGGCAAGGAGCCAAAGCACCTGACCCCTAGTTTCATCCCCTCACCTGCCTCTTCCTGTCGTACACAGGAAAAGGACATAAGAAATAGTCACTGGCTGGCACTGACCACCCGTCGCCCCCTCCTTCCAGTTGTGATGCAATCTGAACCACACCGGACACACCACTGGGACGGAGCTTCGTAAGACCCTCACTGGGTTTAGAAAAGATCTGTAAGTCAGAATTTTAAAAAGGGAGGAGTGAGAGGGAGAAATGAAACAAAATCACAAAATGTTGAAAATTATAAGGGGTGGGAACAGATGAAAGTAGTCAAATGGTACAAACTTCCTGTATTAAGATAAGTTCTGGCAATAGTGGCTATAGTTAACAATAATGTATTGTATACTGGAAAGTGGCTAAAAGAGTAGGTCCTAAAACTTTGTTCTCATCAGAAGAAACAAAATTTTTAACTATGTGAGGTGATGGATGTTAACTAGACTTACTGTGGTGACCATTTCACAATACAGTTAACACCTGAACAATACAGGTTCGAACTGGGTGTGTCCACTTATACACAGATTTTTTTCAATACCAGTACTGTTTTGGATCCACAGTTGGGAGTCTGGGTGCAGAGGGCTGGGTGTATGCATTGATTTATGTCATTTTACACAGGGGATCTGAGCATCCTCAGATTTTGGTATCCACGGGAGGTCTTGAAACTAATGCATCGTGGAGACCGAGGGACAACACAAGAGGCTTTTTGGGAATCTAAAGTTATATGTAGATTTTTGACTACACGAGGGTCGGCGCCCATATCCTCACATTATTCAAGGGCCAACTATATATACATAGCAAATCATTATGTTGTATACCTTAAACTGATACAATGTTTTATGACAATTATATTTTTAAAAAACTAAAAAAAAATATTCAAACTGATAATAACTATAAAGGAGTTCATTATTCTATTCTCTACTTTGGGAATATTTAAAATTTCCAAATAAAATATTTATTTAAAAAAATAAAATTGTGATACTGTAATAAATTAAGGGTGCCTTTTTTTTTTTAGCTTTAACCAAATAACTTCTATGGACATGTCTAAGAGACAAAGGCTAACATACAGCCAGCAAAAATTATTACTAAAATTCTTTTGTCCACATGACTTTACAGGACAAATACCTGATTTCACAAAGGAACTACAAAATTATCGTAAGAGAAAATCCCTCCTCTGGAGGGAGTAAAATAATGTGGAATATTCAGATAGGTATAACAGCACATGGCAACGCTAAATAAAGCATATTGAGTAAAAAAATGTACATCCTGTTTTTGATTTAAAAGAGCCTAGGGTACTTTTTCATCTGGCTACTTGCTTATGAAGAGGCAACACACAGTGTCCTGTTCTGTCTGGATTCATACAGTCACAAGAGTTCAGGACGCCCTCACAGGTCAGCCAATCGACTGCACAGCATCCTCACCCCTGGCCACCCAGCCCCCAGGCAGCCCCGCCAGAGATGGGAACCACTACTTTCCCAGGCAGGCCACTCCCTTGTCCTACGGCCACGTTTCTGGTTTTTCCCTTAGGCTTATCTGTAAACGTCCTTGGGGGAATCTGTCCAGAGGAGAGGTTTCTAAAAATTCATCATTGTAAATTCATTCTTCTCATGAGGAAGCAAGCTTCCAAAAGTGGAAGAATAGGTCTGTGGGACCAGGTCCTCCTTTTAATTTGAGTTAAAACTGCAAATGAGTCTGGCTGCTTCTTTGGAGACTCCGAGTTAAGTTGGTTTCGCATTCCTTTTGTCCACCAGACAGAACAACCGGCAGGGCTCATGCGGGGGGCGGCTTTTCTTTTTATCTGCAAGTGCCCACCTCTGCCTACAGACGGGACTGGTGAGAGCTGCTGTCCTGGGCCAGGCCCTCCTTTGGATGGGCTATGATTTAAACAATGACGCCTATGCAATGAAGCCTCCATAACACCCCAAAAGGATGGGGTTCAACACGCGGAGGCATGGGGAGACTGGAGCTCTTGGAGAGGGCATGGAAGCCCCTTGTCCCTTCCCACATACTGACCCTGCATGTGCATATCTTCCTCTGCATGTTCATCTGTATCTTTCTGTAACACCCAAAAGTGGTTCCCTGAGTTCTGTGAGCTGATCTAGCAAATTAGTGGAATTTAAGGGGAGGGGTCACAGGAACATCCAAGTTGCAGCCAAGTCAGACAGAAGTTAAGGGAAACCTGGGGACACGTACTCACAGCTGGCATCTGAGTGTGTGTAGGATTAATCTGTAGCATCTGATGCTATCTCCTCATACGCAGTGTCTGAGCTGAATTGTTGAACTGTTTGTTGGTGTGCAGAACCACCCCCCGCCCCCAAACCCCATGGTGAAACTGGGCACAGAACCCTTAAAGGTCCACTCAGCCACGCTGTGGCTAACAGGCCAGGATGTGCCAGAGCAGACCATGGTCTGCCTTCCTGACCTAGGATCCAGGGCTGTCCACTTCCCGCGGGGCCGCTGGCCCCCAGCAGGGAAGAGAGTAGAAAAGGCAAACAGCCACATCTCAGTATTTCCTGGACCTCAAAGACTAGGGTCACAGTCGCCAGGCCAGCGCACTTCTCGCTGTGGTTCGCAGGTGCGGAGTAACAGACATCAGACACCCAGAGCCACCGGTAACTGAGAAAATTCAGGGTCTGTTGAAAACATAACTTTTAAAGATAACCAACAAGCTTAGATTAGATTATTTTTAAAAGTAATATACTTTCACTCTTAAATAAAAAACATAAAGAGGGACAGTGAGGAAGCGATCTCCACCTCTTGTTCCCGTTCCATCCAGTTTCCACCTCCCAGTGGCTAACCAGGTCATTAGTTCCTTGTGGCTCCTGCCAAACACTGGCTCAGCACGCAGGGCAGCTATGAATGTATATTGCTTCTGCTCCTCCTTTTTTATACGAATGGTAGCATATGAATATGCTGTTCTGAATCTGACTTTTTAACTTAATCTCCACTAAATTTCTAAAACTAATCCCAATTTTTAGAAGTTCTTTCTCCGAATTCCCAAAAAAACAGCCAAACAAATATATTAGAAGACAACAAAATTAAAAGTCCAAACTGTCAGAGAACATATACCAACACGTTAACTGACAGTTCATGTTGGCTAACTTCTCTAAGCCCTATGTCCACCTCAGCACTTCCTGGTCCTCTGAGACAAGACTCGCAAACCTCTTCCTCTCTCCGTATAAGCACACCAAGCCTATCCCACATGAGAGGGGTCTGACACATAACGTGATACGTCATTCTTCCCCCCCAGCCCCTGTGCCTCTTCTCTTCTTTGTGGCCCAGGGTCATGATGGAGGGGTGGCCCCAACCCCTTCCACAACACCCGCTCGCCCCTCGGCCCCCTGAGCCTCTACTCCTGTGAAATTCCTATCCGAGAAAACCGAGGACTTTCCTTGGTACTGAACTGAGTTGGGCCTTTTCACCCCTTCAGTTACGTGCTCCCTCAGAAGCACTGGAAATCACTGACAATTCACTCTTTTGAAAAAGGTCTCCTCTTGGCTTCCGTGATCCATGTTCTCCTGGTTTTCCTCCTACCTCTCTGGGTGTTTCTTTCCAGTCATCTTTCCTGAACTTCGTACCCACACTTAAAATGCTGGGATTTTTCAGGGCTCTGTCATACAACTTCTACCTCCAGCCCAGAGCTCTCTTCAAAGCTTCAGACACATGTATTCAACAGCCCACTGCACCGCTCTTCTAGGAACTGCCTGTGGGCATTTCAAACTCAGCAAGTTTAGAAGTGAATCTGTCATCTTCCTCCCAAACCAGCCCTATTTCATGTATTTTAAATCTCTGAGAATAACACCACCCAGCTGCTTTACCCAGGAAGTCTGGGGTCACCCTTGAGTGCTTCCTCCCCCGCTTCTCTCCACCCCAGGCATCACCAAGTCTGGTCACTCTGACCCTCTAAACACCTCTTAAGCCCACTGCTGCCCTCAATTCCCCATCATCCCATTCTACCCAGGATTGCGGCAACAACGCTGCAGTTCGTCTTTTTCTCTCTAACCTTGTACTCTCCAATCCAGTTTTCACACTGCAGAGTCATCTTCTAAAACAAATCTGATCACATCACTCAGCTGCATAAAACCCATAAACGACAGGATTTTTTAAAAAAGATCTTAATGAGCTGATTTTGAAGTTCATGTGGAAAAATAAACATGTGAGAATAGCCTGGAAAAATCACTAAAAAGAAATATGAGAATGAGTTGGCCCTACCAGAATGTAATATAAAGCTATAATAATCAGTTAAAACAGTGTGGTTCTCTTGTGGGAACAGACATAAATCAATAAAAGAGAATAGGAAGTCTCAAAACATAATCTAACATTATATGAGAATTTAGTATATGACAGAAGTGACAACTTAAATTAGTGGGAAAAAGATGATATTCGATACATAGCATTGAGACAACTGGCTAGCAACAGAGAGGAAAAGAGGTCTGCACGACACATCTTACAGTAGCATGAACTCCTGATGGACCAAAGCTTTGTGAACCTAAAAATGAGGACACAAAGTATCACAAGAAATAAAGAGACAAGTTTTTAGCATGACAAAAACAAACAAGATGCTAAAAAATACATTAAAAATTAAATTGCCTTGAAAAAATGCATCATAAAGAAAGTCAAAGACAAATGGTAAACTGGGAAAATATTTACAACTTGTATGGCAGATAAATGTCTACTTTTTCTAATATATGAAGAGCTCCAAAAAACACATCAGTAAGAAAAAGTTCAACTACCCAAAAGAATTAAGGACAAACAATATAAACAAGTTGTTCATGGTAAAGACAATACAAATAACTCACAAACATAGGGGAAAATGCACCCCACCCAGAATAAGAGTAATGTAATCTAAAACTGCACAGAAACATGATTTTTCATCTATAAGACTGACAATGATCAGTTTGATAAAACACTGACTTGGGGAGGATGTGGGCAAACTCTCATACATGGCAGGCTAGGATGTGAATTGGGGCAACTTCTACAGAAGGCAACCTGACACTGTCAAAACTACAAATGCACATACTCAGTGATCCAGCAATTCCACACCTAGGATTTTTCTTGCAGCTATACCTACATGTGTATAAAATTATATGCATATAAAGTTGTTCACTGCATCATAAAAACATTGCATGTTTTTAGAAGTACATAAAGAAATGTACATTGGTCAGGAACTGGTTGACTAAATTATGATAAATCCATACAATAGGATACTGTGCACTTAAAACCAAAACAAGAATAAGTATGTTCTTTGTGAACTGATAATGGGAAGATCTCCACGATACACTAGGTGAAAAAAGCAAGGTACAGAAACATGTACCATTGGCTACCTTCTGGGCCAAAGGGTCGGGTAAAGTGCAGTATATATTCACATTTGTTGAAATCTACATAAAATATCCCTGAAAGAATAAACAAACGTTGACAAGACTGGTTGCCTGTGGGAAGTGAACTGAGTGACTAGGACAAAGATGGCAGTGATTATTTTTCACTGTACACTCTTTTGATTATCTTCAATCCTGAACCACATTAATAATACACACATATATATCTATTCAAAAAACAACTAAAATTAAAGTTAGAGAATATACAACTACACTGATGTGGAAATGAATAGAGAAATAGCTACATCAATGAACAAAACAAAAAAAAAAAACAGAAAAAACATACAAAAAATAAACTATTCAAGAACTTAAAAAAAGGTTAGCTACAGAGGGAAAAAAGTAGAATCTCTGTTTCAAGTCTCATATCAAAATTAATTCCAGCCCTGGCTGGTATAGCTCAGTGCATTGAGCGCTGGCCTGAGAACCAAAGGATCGCTGGTTTGATTCCCCAATCAGGGCACATGCCTGGGTTGCAGACCAGGTCCCCGGTAGGGGGCGCGTGAGAGGAAACCACACATTGATGTTTCTCTCCCTCTCTTTCTCCCTCCTGTCCCCTCTGTCTTAAAAAAAAAAAAAATCCAAAGTAATCATAGTGTTAGAATAAAGTATGGGTTTTAAAAAGTGGGTGAAATGTTTGAGAGATCTTAAAGTGATGAAGGCCACCCTAGGCATACAACAAATTGTAATAGAAGCCATGAAAAAACAAACACATTTGCCTCATAAAAATTGCAGCAGAAAACTCCCAAATAAAAATTACTAAATGAGAAAAATATGATATATATGGCAGACTGTGGTGCACAGACTTGAAGGTGTCTATTACTGATCCCCACCTCCTGCTGTTCACGCTGTGTGCAATTCCCAGCTGTTGAGTGTGGGCAAGGACCTGTGACTTTTTTCTAACCAACAGGCAATGGCAATGGAGTAATTTTATTTTGGTATTTGTAAGATGGAGAGACTCCTCTTCACTGGCCTGGAAGAAACAGCTGCCATGAAATGAGTGGCCTCGCTGGAGAAGACCACCTGGTCAGGAAGGTCCTACAGGCCACTGTAAGGAGCTGAGGTGACCCTCTGGCAAGAGACTGGTACCTCAGTCCTGCAACCACAAGAAAATAAACTGTGTCAACCTGGTGGAGCTGGGAAGCCTGTTCCCATCCCTGCCTCTGATGAGACCAGCCCCAGCCAATACATGAACGGCACAGCCTGGTGAGACCCTGAAGCGGAGAACCCAGATAAGCAGAAAGTTGATTTCTGACCACAGAAACTGTGAGATAATAAAATGTGAGTTGTTTTAAGCCAGTGAGCTTGTGATAATTTGCTACAGAGCCAATACAAGAAAACCAATTTCCTTAATACAGTCTCATGCACTGCATAACAACATTTCAATCAACAAAGGAAGGGACCCCCAGACAGGAGGTTGGTCCCGTAAGATTACAATGGAGCTGATCCTATCGCCTGTCACGTATACTGGTCCTCGTAAGATTCTAGCAAGGAATTACTTCTTTGCGCTATCTCAGTCTACGCATAGAAACGCCTGGGGTGCTCAGCTAGACCGAGGGGAAGCTACCACGGAAGTCTGCCTTTTCCAAACCTAGGTGACAACAGGCCAGCCCTTGTGGTTCTTATTACGGTTCCATGATGCCCTTCTGTGAAAACCGTCAAGAAACTTTGAAGAAGAAAAAAATTTATTACTTACACTCCCCAGGAATATAAGGTACTCAGAAGGTACACAACGAGATCGGGGATAGAGAAAGCAGGAGAGCACACGCACGCATGCCCTCGTGCCACACTCACGTGGACCTACGCACCCCCGCATTCATGAGGTCCAAGTAAGCACTGACAGACGCAGGTATGCCCTCATGTACCCTCACGCCTACGCACACAGATCACGTATGCGCCCCCGTACACACGCAAGCCCCCATGCAGTACTTCTGCGGACTTACGCACGCCCGCATTCACGCGGTCCAAGTAAGCACTGACAGACGCAGGTATGCCCTCATGTACCCTCGCGCTTACGCACGCAGATCACAGATGTGCTCTCGTTATACACGCAAGCCCGCATACAGCACTCACGCGGACTTACGCTCGCCCGCATTCACGCGGTCCAAGTAAGCACTGACAGACGCGGGTATGCCCTCATGTACCCTCGCGCTTACGCACTCAGATCACGTATGCGCTCCCCTACACACGCAAGCCCCCATGCACGCACATACATATACCCCGCCCCCCCCCAACGCATGCGCACAAGCAAACAGCGATCTGGCGCTCCGTGGGGTCGAAGGTGGAGGCTTAGGGTTTCATGAAGTCGCTGTTAATTGGTAAATTTAAAATGTAAGAGTGGGAATTTAAAGTAGGGAGGAGAAAAAACAAACAGCCCCAGTGCTCAGTTATCCCATTAACCAAGATCTGAGGCAAACGAGGCAGCCTGGCTCTTCAGTCGTGGCGCAGGCAGTGCGCTTACGTGAAAGAGAAACGACCATCGCTGCAGCAGAGATGCCTCCTCAAAGCTGAAGTCGGCACTTGCATTTCAGAAAGGAAAGTCACTTGAGGGCTCACAGGGCAATTATTCAGGTGTCTGTGGCGATGCTGGTGTCAACAAATCTCCCCACTGCCGGGCTCACAGAAGCGCCACAGGTGCAATCGCAGCACGAGGCTGGACCCGCCG